>OX637532.1:86521939-86766939 GCA_951800035.1 Linnaemya tessellans
AGATGGCAAAACAACTTCAAATTTAATAGTTGTGCCATGCTCCGACATAAGTAAAGTTTTGCAAGAATTTCACAATGGACCTAGTGGCGGTCATCTTGGAGTAACAAAAACACTTGAGAAACTGAAGCAGCGTTGTTATTGGGTTGGATGTCAACAAGCCGTAGCCGACAAGCAAATTGCCCACAGTGCATAGCAGCCAAGGGCCCAGTAAGAAGAAGCTGGGGACATCTACAGCAATACAACTCAGGAGCACCATTCGAGCGGATCGCAATGGATGTAGCAGGTCCTTTTCTTCCCGTCACTGAAGCCAGAAATCGTTATGTTCTTGTGCTAATGGACTATTTCAGTAAATAGCCAGAGGTATATGCTATACCTAACCAAGAAGCAAAGACAGTTGTATATGCATTCGTCAACAACTGGGTATGTCGCTATGGTGTCCCAATAGAACTACATTCCGACCAAGGAAGGAATTTCGAGTCTGCCATATTCAGGGAAATGTGGGAACTATATGGGATAAAGAAAACCAGAACGAAGCCGTTGCATCCACAGTATGATGGCATGGTGGAGAGGTTCAATAGCATCTTAGAAGAGTACCTGCGAAAAGTGGTAAGCAACCATCAGAGGGATTGGGACGAGCTTATTCCTAAATTTTTGATGGCATATAGGTCAGCTGTACACGACTCCACATCGAGAACGCCAGATAAAATTATCTTCGGGACGGAATTAAAACTGCCTGGTGACTTGGAATTTGGTGTTAAGGCAGCTGTAGACGAACGAGCCACTACGTCCCAAGAGCAGGAGAACTTAAACGAACTCCATGATTTCGTGCGTAATAGAATCAAGATGGTCAGTGACAAGATGAAGGCTAGATATGACAGCGCAGCAAATTTGGAGGGATTTATGGAAGGTCAATTGGTTCTGTTTTATAACCCACAACGGAAGAAAGGATTGTCCCCAAAATTACAGACTCACTGGGATGGCCCGTATAAAGCAGTGGTGTTCAGCCCATAGAACAATTGTTTAAAAAATTTACACACATTTGTTTACTCTTATAAAAATTTTCATTCAGTCGTCATTGAGCAAGCGATGAGAACATATGCGGATGGTTATTGTCATTTTATTTCAGAAATTTATTAAGCACTGTTGTTGCTTCTTGTTGGACGAAGCATAGCAAACACAAGCGATTCAATTACTATTGAACACGAAAACTAAAGTCAAAATTGAATAAAAGCATACACGTTCACGAGATGAAATATGAAAAGTATTTTATGATAAATGATGCTTTTCATAGCATTCAATGCATTTTATGTTACAAAACATTTAAAATATTTATCATACTTTTCCACTACTCACTTATGTGAACAAATTTTTTCAGACATGGAAAATGTTTGTTCCAAGCAGCGAAATAGAAAAACTTCCTTGAATTTAAAAAATATTTTACTAGTTCGCAATTGTCATGCAAGTATTAACATGGAATATTTAATTTAAAATTTTCAAAGCGATTTTAAAAATTATAATGAGGAATGACACAAGTTTTAATCTTACATAAATAACTCTTTTAAATAGACTTATTTTTGTTTTTTCTCAATATAACTGTTCTATTTTTTGATATTGATAACTGCTATTTACTGTCGACGATCTTTTTTTTTCTTAAAATTTAAATTACATTCACTTAATAAGTTGGTTATATATGTCAAAAACTTTGTCTTTTTTTCTTATTTTAAGCGTTTGACATTATGTTTGCTGGGCAAAATCTCTCACCAATACATCATCACTTTTATTTTTGAACACCACTGGTATAAAGTGATTAAGAGAGTGAATGACGTTGTGTACCGGATACAGAAGCACAATAACCCAAGGTCGAAAATGAAGGTAGTACACCTCGAACGATTGGCGCACTATGGAAGAGGTGATTGTATGCCTATTCGGGTCGAACAGGCTTAAGTTATGTTACAAAGTTTAAAAATAGGTTCAAATATAACGACAATGTGGCTATATGTACTTGGCAGCACTGCCAACTCATCTCAAGTTGTCTAAATGTTACAACCCTGGTCAACACAATGCAGATAATATTTGAATTAACGGAAACGGAATATTCCGGATACATCCTCGAGAATATACAAGATCATTCGAGTAAATAACAACAACGAAAAACCTAGCAACATCAATGCTAAGAGATGATGATTTTTTTTTTTTTATTTATAAATACTATCAGTATTACAATTTAAAAACTTAAATAGTTATATATACCAACAACTTTTGAGATATTACTAAAAAGTATTGCAACAAATAAATAAAACTTATTTTAATAGAATATTCACAGTATAAAGATATTTACAATGTACAAGGAAAATGATAGGCAAAAACCTTGTAAGGAATGTTAAGAAATTTGCTTGCATTTCTGCTTCATTCAACTTCACTACGAAGTTGAAGAAGCTCTCAATATCACAAATCTCTTATTAAATCAAAATTTGAAAATCTGTTGCGATTTTCAAATCTTTGTGTAATATTACAAATTAGTGATGTAAACAATGGTTGTTTGGAGTTTCTATGTAGTCTGCTGGTTGAATATCGCTTAGGTAATTTATATATGATTTTTAGGTGCTTATTTTGTATCACCTGAAGTTTTTTGACATATGTTGTACCACATCCTTTAGACCAAACTTGACAACCATATGTCATAATTGTTTGTATGCACATTCTGTAGAGTAGATAAGATCTTATTTTTGCAATTTAGTTTTGAGCGTCGGTTGAGTAAAGGAAATAAATCCCTGCCGCAGCGTAAGGCTTTGTCGCATATATGAAACATATGATGCCTAAAAGTTAGCTTTTTGTCTAGTATAACTCCGAGGTATTGGGATTTTCCGCTCCATCAACAGCCAAGGGGACTGTTGGTATTCGCTTGGGTGATTTGTTGAAAGGGAATATTATAGCCTGAGTCTTTCCCTCATTTACTTTTATTTTCCACTTGCAAAAGTATTTTTGTGCATGTAGTAAACCTTTTTTCATACTTTTGACATTTTTCCTGTGGTTATTATGGCAGTATCATCTGCATATAACGCTGACGAGTGATCCCTTAATACTTTGAAATCTGATATATACAATGAGTATAATGTTTTCGATAGTACCGATCCTTGAGGTACCCCTGCAGCAATATTTCGTTCGGACGAATATTCATTGTCAACGTTCACTACAAATTTCCTCTCAGATAAAAAATGTTGTATAATCTTTTGTATGTAAATTGGAATACCAAACGTATGAAGTTTAAATATAAGACCATTGTGCCAAACTGTATCAAAAGCCTTTTCTATATCTAGGAAAACGATTCCTGTGCTTCGACGTAGATTTTTATTTCTTAAGACAAAATTTACTATTCTCTCAACTTGATGTATTGTAGAATGTTCTTTTCTAAAGCCAAACTGCTCTTTTTGTATTGTTCCATTATCATTAATGAATTTGTTGAGCCGTTTAAGTACAATTTTCTCAAATACTTTATCAAGACAGCTTAACATACTAATTGGTCGATAGCTACTTGGAGAATTTGCATCCTTTTTTGGTTTTAATATAGGTATAACTTTTGCTATTTTAAATAGTTTTGGAAACGTACCATTACTTAAACACCAGTTGAAAATTTTTGTCATTACAGTGAAAAATTTATCTGGCATGTTTTTTAATAAAATAGCATTTATTCCATCCAATCCAGGAGATTTAGAGTTCTTAAGCGATTTTACAACAAATTTTACTTCTTCCTCGGTTGTTAGACACTGTTGTACACTTTCAGGTATTATAGCTTGATTGTTTAGCCATTTAATATGCTTGTTAACTACCTTGTCCTTTGTAGATGGGATGTTAAGCGTTGTTTTATGGATATTTTCAAAAACCTCTGCTGTGATATTAGCCTTTTCTTTGCTGTTGTATATTTTAGCGCCATCTACTGTGAAGTAGGACAATGTAAATTTTTTTCCTTTTATTGCTTTGGTGATCTTCCAAAATTTTTTGCTGCCTACTGGCAACTTCTTTATGAAATGATTCCAGCTGTTGTTTCTATCGTTATCAATGCTTTTATTTATTAATATGGTCAGCTGTTTTAGCATGCAAATTATAGTTCTTCTTTCTGCCATATTAAAACTTCTTTGTAGTTTACGTTTATACCTGTTTCTTTGGCCTATTAGAAATAAGGTTTGTTGCGAAAGTTTTCTCTGCCAGCAGCATACCGTAGTAACAGGGACTTTTCTGGAAGCTTCTTTTAAAATGTAAGTGATTTTGGATAACACTTGTTCTATATTTGACAAACTTAATACCGCCGATGGCAAACCAATATTATCAATTTCATGATCTACCCATTTCCCTATTTCTTTCCAGTTTGCTAATTTATACTGCGGAATTCGTATAACGCTTTCAGTAAAATAGCCGGTTAATTTGCAAGTTATTGGTGCGTGATCTGAGTTAAGTAGCCCCTGATGAGATTGAAGTGATGAAAATTGTAAACTTGAATTAGAAAGTAAAATATCCACAACAGATGGTTGTGTTGGAATTGTGTTTTGACCAAATCTTGTATATGTATTGGGAGAATATATATAATAATTTGAGTTTAATTGGTGGTTATACAGGGTATTTCCAGCTGCGTTATTTTGGTGGCAATGCCAGCTTGTATGGTGAGCATTGAAGTCACCAAATATAAAATAGTCTGATGTAGAACTAGTGATAACATCAAGATCATTCACAAATTGGTTTGCATATTTCGGACAGTACACAGAAGTAAATCGAACTGGCCTGTTATTTATATATACTATAATAGAAACGTTTTCCATTGACGATGTTGAGAGTTTTGGAATGCGTTTGGAATGGGGAATAGAATTTCTAATTGCAACTAATACTCCTCCACCATGTGTACAACGATCTTCTCTATGAATTTTAAACCCACGTAGTGTAAATTTGTGTTTGGGTTTAAGAAATGTTTCGTTTATAAAAATAATGTCCACTTGTTTATCACTTAAAACTTTTTCCAATTCGATGATAGAAGAGAGGGTTGTTATACCCTGAGCATTCTAATGCATAAGATTTAAAAAATCCATTGTGTTAACTTTAGTTTTATATAACATGCCTAAGCATGTTACCAAGAACTCTTAACTTGTCATATTTTGTTCTACATTTTTCAAGAGCATCAATTGCTTCGAAGTAAATATCTAGTATTTGTTGATTTGACAAATTATCTCTTACTGTATCTCTCTCTTTAGAGCCAGCGATCTGTGCATACGTAAATTTATTTGTACCCTTATCTTGAGTATTGTTGGTCGCAAGTGGCATTTCTGGTCCCATTTGATATAGATCCTCAACTGAGGAATCAAAATCGAAATGATTTAGTCGTTTTGCTTTTGTCGATTGTCGTTTACTGGTTACCTTCTGTCTTATCTCCAAATATTCTTTGCGTGAGGGGCACTGAGGGTCATCCGCTCGGTGGTTAACATTTTTAAGATTTCTTTTAATGCAATTAAAACATTTGTGGATGATAGGGTCTTTTGCTGGTATTTTGTTTAATAGACAATTTGAGTAATCGTGCATGCCACCACATCCCAAACATACAGGTGATATAAAACAATTTGCGGATCCATGCCCATACATTGCACATTTGGAGCATTGTGTGGGGCCTCTTGAGCGTCGAGTGCAATTTTTCCAGTGAATGGAAATACCATACACGTATTTAATCTTATTTACTTCCCTCTTTGTAATCTGATCTCGATTAAACTCCAACATATACAACGCATCGTTTATATTTGACCGTGATGTGCTAATTTCTTTCACATTAACCAATTCAACATTGAATGTATCTTTAAACTCTTCCTTAATGGCGGAAATTTCCAGTTGTGGTAGACCAAATAACATAAGCTTAAATTAACGGAAATGGAATATTCCGGATACATCGTCGAGAATATACAAGATCATTCGAGGCTGTGCAATAATAAGTGTATATAACAACAACGAAAAACCTAGCAACATCAATGCTAAGAGATGATGATTTATTCTTAATGATCTCGAACGCAAGTATTTGCTGCTAATAAAAGCTAAACATGTACACAAATATACACAGCGACATACACACATAGCACAAGAAGAAACAAAACTACGCAACACACAGACCACTCATACATACAACCACACATAGTTACAATAAACAAAACACACAAGACAGCATTGTCATATATACAAACACATGTATATAGCAGTGATGTCAAATGTGATTGTGTTGGTGAGATCACTCTTATCTCTTACATTCCCAGCGGGAGAAATGTGCGGTTGCGAGGCCTAACTAGTGGCCTTTTCTAAGAGTATCCTTTTATTTACCAATAATATCTTCTAATTTTATAAGTTGTAAAAAAAGGGTTTCGAAAATTGCCAAGTGCTCAGATATTTAATTTTAAAATATTTCTCCATTTTTAAGCTGAACATTTGGTTAGTTTATATACAAGAGAAAAATTTTTTTACAAAAAGTCTTACTTATGAATTAATTTAAAAGCTACTTTAAGAAATTTTCGAAAAGATGTACCTACATACAGTGGATCCAACTTATTTCAAACCTCTTATATGTATTGTATGTATATATATATATATATATATATATATATATATATATATATATCAGTCGCAAAGCAGCTCTGAGTCAGTTAACATCAAGCCTCGTTGGCAATTATCTTTTAAGTGCAGCCAGACCACTGATTGTTTACTCTCTTTCGAGAGTTTTGCGTCTCACTCGCACTAGTTAATTTCTACACCTCAGATAACTGTATAGTTTTACAGTTCTTCTGAGGAATATTCCGTGGTTAACTACGTTGCTACTTCCTATGTGAAGACATAGGTCGTGTACAGTCAGTCACAGTAACGGAAGAAAATACGGGTTAATAACATCGCCGGCATATAGTCTAAGTCACTCCGTCGGCATCTGTGCACCAAATACTTTGCAAATTTACTTTGTAAAGTATTTCAACATACAAATACAAATACAATATATATATATATATATATATATATATATATATTTATATAAATATATTATATCTGTTTAGAGGCCTCAAAACAGGACTTGCGATACTTCCCGCTGAATGAGAGTGTTTTTCAGTAAACAATTATATATTACGCTCTCAAAATAAAAGAGCGTAAGCGTACATGTGAGTTTTGCTTCCACAATTGTGTATGAGGCTGACATCACTGGTATATAGCTACATGTTAAGAAACCACAACCAACAACAACCATGACCAGATGCTTCACAAAGTTACCAGACGACGTCACTTTCCTATATAAAGTCGCTGCCAGAGATCAGCGGGAGAGTGTGATTTTATATCTAGACGTGCTAACATCGCTAATACTCGTGTTAATTAAGTAATAAATAAAGTGCTGCCGCATTATATATCAAAAATTAATTGTCTGTTTTTAATTTGATGCAATTAAACGAATCCTTGAAGGATATGTAAAAAGCGTTTTTACGAAAAGGCCTAAAAACGTAACAATATATATTATGAAAACAATATTATAATATATGAATAATATTGATATAATACTAATATTGCAGTCCACACGTAATATGATTCTCTCTGTGTTTTTTTTTTTTGAAATCTCAACTATAATTTGCTCTGTGTACTTTATTTTTATAAACTGTTTTAAAAAATATAAAATTAATTACATTTTTCATATTTATATGAAGAATTGTTCTTTTTAAAATTAAATAAAAACTTAAAAACAATCTTCTTTAACAAAACATTAGTTTATTTCATCATAAATTGTGTCTTTTTTATTTAATACAATAACAATCTGCAAATTTACTCTTTATACATATTTCGTTTCTCTGAAAAAGCAACAATCAAAACAAAAAACTGCATTTAAATTACATTTGGAAGTTTTATTTATAATACAACAACACCCACGAACACAACAAACACAATAACCTGTTTAAAATTACAACAACACCCACGATCACAATAAACACAATAACGTGCTGAAGTAAACAAGTGAATTTTACACCTGATCCTCTTTTAACACCAATTACAAGATGTCCTGTTGTAAACCAAAATGCCGTATGAAGTCGGACGATCTTTTCGTTTCTTGCTGGCTGTGTGATTCAGTTTATCATGCTAAATGTGTCGATTTAGCCCCTCGGACTGCTGATAATCTGCGAGAGGATAAAGGTCTTCGATGGTGCTGCAAAAAGTGTACTGCTGTTGACGTCGACTTTTATTTGTTTTTTAAGAATACCCGTAATCAATTTAATGATATTGAGAACGATTTAAATAATCTGTGTAAAAGATTTTCAAAATATAAGGAACTGCTAGAAAAGATGCCAACTATGTACGCCAACAAAGAATAATTCGTCCACAAATGTCACAAATCTTACTAATAAGAAATCCAACGTTGAAGAACGCGAAACTGCTAATTTATTACCCGGAACTTCAACCTCATGCCATTCCTCATTAATTGTTCGTCCGCATATAGCCGATATAGTTCCCGATAATGCAACATTAAGAGGACAAGTTAACTTACAATCACTGATTCCTCATAACTCACTAAATTCGCCTGTTCAAGACAATTTGTCTCCATCGTTGCCTGTTATTAAACCTGCAAATAAATCTGCTACCCTCAAAGTTGTTTCGCCAAAGAAAACTGTTTTTGCCTCTCGTTTTGCCTCAAGTACTACTACTGACGACATTAAGTCTTATATAATGGAGAAAATTAATGTTAAAATTGATATAACTGTTTTTAAATTCAAATACTCTGAACCACGAGACAAAGCATCGTTCAAAATTATTGTTCCTCAAGAATACTTTGATGTAATTGTACATTCTGACTTTTGGCCGCCTAAAGCACTTATTCGTGAATACGAATACAAAAATTCTTCAAGCGCTGATGTTGTTCACTTGCCACAATTGTCGTCAAAAAACTGAAAGAAGTGTCTGCAGATTACCTTATCAGTATTGCATATCAAAATGTAAGAGGTCTTAACACTAAATTGACTAGTCTTTATGCTAATAGTTTTGAATTTCCATATGGTATAATTGTTTTTTCTGAAACCTGGCTAAATGAGAAAAAATCCATTCATAATACTGAAATTCTATGTTCTAAATATCAAATATTTAGAAACGATCGTAAGCGCACACTTGGTGGTGGAGTTCTTATTGCTGTCCTGGATGTTTTTCAATGTGAACGTATTAATGGCTGTTATGTGATTGACCATGACGAAATTGAGTTTATTGCGGTGAAAATACGTGTTGGTTTTAAAAACTTATTTGTAACTTGTTCGTATATACCGCCAAATTCACCTTTTCAGATATATAATAAACATATTTCCGCAATAACCTTCGTTCTTGATCAATCAAACACGTCGGATATATTTCTTGTTGTTGGTGATTTTGACATTCCAAACGCAAACTGGTTAAAACATTTTGATTGCAATTATATGTTACCCACAACCACATCTGATTTTATTCAAATGCTTCATAGTTATGGATTATTTCAAATAAATCATATCGCTAATGCATCTGGAAAATTTTTTGATCTTGCTTTTGTTAACAATCATTTGGATTTTTGTCTTCATAATACACTGCCTATGACTTATCCTGTTGACCCTCATCATCCACCTTTTGAAATTGATCTTTCCATATCGGATAATAACCATTTGAAGACAATGCAACGAAACATTGAACCTGCTCAATCCTACTGCTTCCCACGCACCGATTACACTGCACTAAATTTGTTGTTAACTGGGATTCCTTGCTTGCTGGTGATAACTTTGACCTCATTGTATCACGCTTCTATAGTGTTTTGCAAAATGCGATTAGTAATACTGTTCCAAAGATTGATGTCATCAAAAATAATGGTCCACCTTGGAATAATCAACACTTAAGAAACGCTAAAAACAAGAAAAATAAATTTTTTGTAAGATATAAAAAAACTGGTTCATCATTAGATTTTCGTAATTATGCCGTAGCAAGATCTCAGCACAACTGTGCTATCAAACTCGCATACAATAATTACATAAACCGTATCAGAAGTACTATTAAAACAAATCCAAAATATTTCTGTAAATTTATAAACTCTAAGCGTCGTTCTTCATGTTATCCAAAGCATTTAAAGTATGGCTCATCAATTGCAGAAGATGATGTTTCAACAAGCAATTTATTTGCGGACTTCTTTTCAACCACATATTCCACAAAGTTTTATGACATCGCAACAACTTATCCGTACACAATAACACACTCGTCTGGGATATACTTTCCGTTTATAAATACTGATACTGTACTTTCGAACTTGAAGCCTCTGAAAAACTCTTTTTGCGCGGGTCCTGACGGTATACCAACCTGTATACTTAAAAATTGTGCTTTATCATTATCTTCGCCTCTCACTGCATTATTTAATTTATCTATTAAATCAAGTTATTTGCCACCAATTTGGAAGAAATCGTTTATAATTCCTTTATTTAAGAATGGAAGTAAAGCTGATGTCTCTAACTACAGAGGTATTGCTAAAATTAATGCAATTCCGAAGCTGTTTGAAAAAATACTTACTGAAAATTTATATCATCAAATTTCACCTCTTCTATCACCTTGTCAACATGGTTTTCGTAAGTCTCGTTCTACTGTTACTAACATTTTGGAACTCACTACAATTGTTAATGAAGGTTTTACAAAAAAAATGCAATCCGATGCGATTTATACCGATTTCAGCAAGGCGTTTGATAAAGTAAATCATAACCTTTTATTACAAAAATTATCACTTTTGGGCTTTAGTGACTCTGTTGTAAAATGGTTAAATTCTTACCTATCACAAAGAACCCAACAAGTAAAGTTTGGGAATGTTATGTCGAAGATCATTCAAGTAAATTCTGGTGTTCCACAAGGCAGTCACTTGGGTCCCATTTTGTTCACACTTTTCATTAATGATTTACCAACTGTTGTTTTGAACTCCATGGTATTGATGTATGCTGATGATGTTAAAATTTTTAACTCGTTTAATGATATCGACGGTTATAATTTATTATGTGCTGACTTAAAACATTTTTCTCAATGGTGTAAATTCAATTTACTGGAATTAAATATAAAAAGTGCAAACATATTTCGTTTTTCAGACATCGTCCGATAGAGACTCTATATCATATTGATACTGCTGTTTTAAGTAAACTTCAATCAATAATGGATCTTGGCATACTTTTGGCTCACAGACTCAACTTTCGTGATTACATTTCAATGATGGTAAATAAAGCTTACGGGATAGTTGGTTTTATGAAACGCTGGTCAAAGGAATTTCGTGATCCTTACACTACAAAACTTTTATATACCTCTCTTGTTCGACCAATTCTTGAGTATGGGTCAACTGTTTGGGATCCTTGTTATTCTATTCATATAAATAGTATTGAATCAGTACAAAAACAATTTTTGATTTTCTGCCTCCGTGGTCTTGGCTGGAACTCATATGTCTTGCCGCCGTATCAAAGTAGACTTGCTTTGATAAAACTGCCAACTTTAAAAAGTAGACGACTAATGCTGAGCACATTGTTTATTTTGGGCCTGATTCGTGGTGAAGTTGATTCGGAATTCTTGCTTAGTCGAATTTGCTTCAACGTTCCTGTTAGACATTCACGTAATTTTGAACTCCTATTACTTAAATATTACCGTTCTATATATGCCAATAATGACTCCTTCCGTCGTGCATGTGAAAACTTCAATAAATGCTACCATATGATCGAAATGTCTGAGAGTAATATAATACTGAAGAGAAAATTAACCTTGTATTTAAATACTTGATTCCTTTTGTTTGATGTTATATGTTAAAAATCTTACTTTGTTTAAAAACTTATTCGTTGTACTGTATATTGTTATATGTATATAAGTACCTAAACTTTGATATTAATGTTAGTCAGTAAGGATATAAAATCTATTGACATAAATAAATAAATAAAAAATAAATAAATATATATATATATATATATATATATATATATATATATATACTAGAGTAACCCTGCCCGCGTTGCTAGACAATACAGTAACATACCTTTACGTCTTTGTGTTAAAAATTTAATTTTCTAGAAAGAATAGACATTTTCCAGACTCCGTTGTTGCCTGTTTTGATTGTCACTTTCAGTGTTACGTTTAGGATATCTTCTGTTTCTAACACTCACATTTTCAATACGTTAATACGTTCTTCTCTTTGTTTTTGATTTGATCCTGATCGTGCCATTCTTTGCCTTGCTAACTCATGCTAATCACTCTTCTTCATCCTGATTAGATCTATTTAAACGTATTTGACTGCTGTGGCGTGTTCGTCGGCCAATAAGTGAAGGTCTCCGCCGCGGCATTGTTGAATCATTTCTTTAATTTTCTTTTGATGCAAAAGATTTTAGTTTTAGCGTAAAGCTTACAAATCAATAATTAAACAAGTAAAAACGTTATATTCGACCGGGTCGAATCTTAAATACCCTCCAAATATTTAGTAAGTGAATTTGAAATGTTTAACTTGGTGGGACAGAGTTCCTTTATATAATATCGTACGTCAACGCCCACTAAAGGGGGCGGGGTTCAAAAATATGCAATATCATGTTATCCACAGACGAACGTATGGGCATTGCTAGACTGTCTTAGACTTCATCGCAATTCTCTTTGGAGGCTATATAAACTGTATTTTGGCGGGGTCGCTCTGGCAAGGGCTGTGGGGGAAACATTTCACCTTTGTCATTAAACTCTAAAAATAAATGCTTGGGATAATTATATACAAAATTAAAATTTCTTTTTTTTTATAGGGTCATTTAGTGGGCAAAGGGGGAGGAGGGGGTAGGGCAGAAATCGGCAGTCATAAAACTCTAAAGATAAATGCTTGGGATGATTATATACAATATTTAAAAAAAAATTTTTTTTTTGGTAGGGTCATTTAGGGGGCGAAGGGGAAGGAGGGGGTAGGGCAGAGTAGTACCAGGTTTCGTCTCAGCTTCGTCATTAAAGCTTAAAAGTGTTATTTTTAAGGAATGTAGGCTGAAGTAAAACAATTTGTTAAATTTTTATGCTATTTTTGCCTATAATAACGCCCACTGAAGTGGGCGGGGTCAAAAAATATTTTTATTTTATTTAATGGCTCCAAGTTTAAGGCGCTGGACCATATTTGACATAAAAATATATCATTTGCTTAACAAAATAACCAAAAAACTTTAAAAATTATGTTGTTTTTTCTGGGTTGGTTTAGTTCTTCTTAGGGGAACTTTTTTCCCTCTTGCCCGATTTAGCCCATCTTCGAACTTAACCTGCTCTAAGTCTTAAAATATATTTATGCCAAATTTCAAGAGTCTAGCTCTTTTCGTTTGGACTGAATCGTGATTTCCACAGACGGACGGACGGACGGACATGCTCAGTTCGTCTTAGATTTCATCACTGATCAAGAATATATATACTTTATGGGGTCTGAGATGGATATTTCGATGCGTTACAAACGGAATGACAAAGTGAATATACCCTCCAAATTCTTTTTTGGAGGGTATAAAAATGATATATATATATATATATATATATATATATATATAGTTTAGTTAATAGTTTTGATTGCGCATTTTTGTTCAGTTGTATTTTATAAACAGTGAGTGAAGGTAAATTTTAACAAGTTTTTTAACGGCAATTACATTAAGCACATAAAAAGTATATATGAAAAACTATGAATTTATATTTCTTATCTTATTTTTGTTAGTGACTTTTGACTATGTGTTCGTCGACGAAATGGTGGAGGAATTTGTCGCTCCTGCATTCGTCGATGACAATGTAGAGGAATTTGTCGACGACGAGTGACAGGAAATTGTCGCTCATACGGTCGTCGACGACAAGTTACAGGAAATTGTCGCTCATACGGTCGTCGACGATGAATTGCAGGAATTTGTCGCTCATGCAGCCGTCGACGAATTTGTGGCTAATAATACTCAATAGCTTCATATTATATAAAGGAAAAGTAGATGCAGTTTGCACACAATCGGGGATCAATTACCGATACCGTACGAACGATAATTACAAGAAGAATATTCTTGAATTATCGTCCGAGAGCTTTATCGATTCTGGTTCAAATACTAATATTTAATAAAACTAACCGTAGTTAACCAGTAGCCGATCTCAAGCCCCCGAATTCTCTTGAGTTCATAGTTTAGTAATTTCGCCGATTGCGAGGGCTCCCGAATTCCTCTTACGATCGTACTAGTCGTATTTATACCGTAGCTGATCTCAAGCCCCTGAACACCCTTGAGTTCGTGAATTTGCCAATTAGCAAACCGAATAATCTTGATATTAACTGCTCTACTCCATTTGGAGCCCGAACCGAAGCCCAGCCTTATCTGCCTAAACACGAGATCAGTGTCGCAGTGGAACAATCGTAGCACCCGATAACTTCAACCTAACATATTAGCTTCAAGATAATCTAAGCAGAGTTCAAAAAAGTACACACACCGTGTAAAAATCTCGTACATAAATGTAAACGAACACAGCTCAAAACAAGTAAAAACGTTATATTCGACCGGGTCGAATCTTAAATACCCTCCAAATATTTAGTAAGTGAATTTGAAATGTTTAACTTGGTGGGACCGAGTTCCTTTATATAATATTGTACGTCAACGCCCACTAAAGGGGGCGGGGTTCAAATATATACAATATCATGTTTTCCACAGACGAACGTATGGGCATTGCTAGACCGTCTTAGACTTCATCACAATTCTCTTTGGAGGGTATAAAAACTGTATTTTGGCGGGATCGCTCTGGCAAGGGCTGTGGGGGAAACATTTCACCTTTGTCATAAAACTCTAAAAATAAATGCTTGGGATAATTATATACAAAATTAAAATTTCTTTTTTTTATAGGGTCATTTAGAGGGCAAAGGGGGAGAGGGGGTAGGGCAGAAACAGGTAGACATAAAACTCTAAAAATAAATGCTTGGGATGATTATACACAAAATTAAAAAAAAATTTTATTTATTTTTAATAGGGTCGTTTGGCGGGCAAAGGGGGAGGAGGGAGTAGGGCAGCAACAGGCTGACATAAAACTCTAAAGATAAATGCTTGGGATGATTATATACAAAATTTAAAATAAATATTTTTTTTGGCAGGGTCATTTAGGGGCAAAGGAAGAGGGGAGGGGGTAGGGCAGAAATCGGCAGTCATAAAACTCTAAAGATAAATGCTTGGGGTGATTATATACAAAATTTAAAAAAAAAATTCTTTTTTTTTGTAGGGTCATTTAGGGGGCAAAGGAAGAGGGGGGGGGGGGTAGGGCAGAGTAGTACCAGGTTTCGTCTCAGCTTCGTCATTAAACCTTAAAAGTGTTATTTTTAAGGAATGTAGGCTTAAGTAAAACAATTTGTTACATTTTTATGCTATTTTTGCCTATAATAACGCCCACTGAAGTGGGCGGGGTCAAAAAATATTTTTATTTTATTTAATGGCTCCAAGTTTAAGCCGTTGGACCGTATTTGACATAAAAATATATCATTTGCTTAACAAAATAACCAAAAAACTTTAAAAATTATGTTGTTTTTTCTGGGTTGGTTTAGTTCTTCTTAGGGGAACTTTTTTCCCTCTTGCCCGATTTAGCCCATCTTCGAACTTAACCTGCTCTAAGCTTTAAAATATATTTATGCCAAATTTCAAGAGTCTAGCTCTTTTCGTTTGGACTGAATCGTGATTTTCACAGACGGACGGACGGACATGCTCAGTTCGTCTTAGATTTCATCACTCATCAAGAATATATATACTTTATGGGGTCTGAGATGGATATTTCGATGCGTTACAAACGGAATGACAAAGTGAATATACCCTCCAAATTCTTTTTTAGAGGGTATAACAACCAACATGTATTTTTAATTTCATAATATTTATGTGTGTCTCTAAATTTTTATCGGTGTGAAACACGATCTTAAAAATTCATGTATTGTTCGATTAGAACACACTTCAAACACACAGGTTCGTGTGTACCAATATTTTAAGTTTGTGTATATATGTGACAACAAAGTACAGGTACAATTGATAGATTCGAGTCTATCTGTACATATGTTGATGTACTTGTACGACAAGAAAAGTACATGCACGATATGAAGATTATCGTACGGCTGAATTTTAAGCAAATGTATGTGTGTGAAAAAAGTACATGTACGCTCATAATACAAGGTGGCGCAAAAATAACCTTCCGATGTTTTTTGGCTGTAATGTAAAAAAAAATGAAAAACTTTGATTCTTCTTGTGGATTATTTTTATTTGGTCTTTTAATTTTTTACATCAAGTCGAGAATATGATGTAATGTAAATGGCCGCCGCCACAGTTGATTGTCATTTGAGCCCTTTTTATGGCATTTTCCATCAGTTTGGGCAGAACTTCCGGCGATAGGTCCTCACATTCGTGACGGATATTGTCTTTAAGAGCTGCAAGAGTCTGAGGCTTGTTGACATAAACCCGCGACTTCAAAAAACCTCACAAAAAGAAGTCTGCAGCGGTCAAATCAGGCGATCTTGCTGGCCAATCGCCAAAAGGGAGATTAGGCGCCCGGGAAATGCATCCTTCAGCATATCGGTTGTGGCACGTGCAGTGTGTGCAGTTGCACCGTCCTGTTGGAACCACATGTTTTCCAATCCCAATTCATCAAGTTGCGGCAAAAAGAGCTCGTTGAGCATTGCTCTGTACCGCTCACCATTCACAGTAACCGTTTGGCCCGCGACGTCTTCGAAGAAAAAAAGGTCCGATGACTCCTCCAGCGAAAACAGCACACCATACAGTGACTTTGAGCGGGTGTAATGGCTCTTCGTGGGTTACACGCGGATTTTCAGTGCCCCAGAAGCGTAAATTTTGCTTATTTACATACCCGCTAAGATGGAAATGGGCCTCATCACTCATGATTATTTTTGATGAAAAATCATCTTCCTGTTGGTGGTGATTAAGAATGGCTTGAGCGTATGTTAGACGCACCGTCTGGACTTTGTACGGAAACATCTTCAAATCTTGTACCAAAATTCGCTATAAAGATCATCGACTGATACCCATTTGCGTGGCACGTCCTCTGGTCGATGTCGACGGCGCTTCCATGACATCGTCGACTACAGCAGCAATATTCTCTGCAGAACGGCTACTCCGGGGTCTGCCACGCCTGGCAGCATCTCGTGTTGTGCCAGTCTCCTCGAGGCGAGCGGCTAAACGTCGCAGTGTTTCACCAGTAGGCGTTGGACGGCCAGGAAATCCCAACATTTATTTTTAGAGTTTTATGGCAAAGGTGAAATGTCTGCCCCACAGCCCTTGCCAGAGCGACCCAGTTTTAATAACCTCCAAAGAGAAATAAATCCCATAAACTATATATATTTTTTCTTTCTGCTGTTTAATTACTTCTATTATTCAAATTAAAACAAATTAATTAAGTAATAAAATTACTATTTTTTACTTACTTGTCATATTTTTTTCTGGGTTGGCCAAATGTTTATAAAAAGAATCACGACGGGGTCACCAAATCACTTCACTTTATTATAATGATATTTTGTCTTATGTATATACAAAAATTTCATAGCAAACTAAGATACTATGTAATACACACATGCAAGATGTATTTTCTTGTACATGCAAATTTCTTATCTTAACATAAATACTAATTATTATTGGTTTACTTATTCTAATGCTGCGCCAATCGTGGCGTTGGCGTTAAAAATAATGTTTCTATGGCTATTTCATATCTATTAATGACACGATTAAGCTACTATTTACTTTTTCGAGCTGTTTCAGATACTCTTTAAACGACAGTGTCACTATTATAATATCGTCGAGATAGGCGAATGCATGTGGCTCCATGTTATGGCCAATCATCTGGTTTATCGCCCGGTGAAAAGTGGCTGGAGCGGAGTGGTGTCCAAAGAGCATCACTGGTATATCAATCTACCCTGTACTGCAAACGCTGTGTGTTGTTTACTATTCTCATCCATCGAAATTTACCAGTAGCCGTTTTTTAAACCCAAGCAACTAATACAATTGGCGTTTCGTAGTTTATTTAGAACACTCCTTATACGTGGCAAGAGATAGGCATGTAGTACTGACATGCGGTTTAATTGGAGAAAATCCATGCATGTCTTCCAGGCTCCATTTTTCTTTTTGACTAGAGTTATGGGGAAATAATGCGGACTGTTGGCCGGTTAGATGCATCGCTGCGCACTTCAGCATCGATGACTGCCTGCATGGCGATGTTACGAGGAGCGTAACGAATTTTTTGTGATGTGGGAGAAGCCATGAATCTTCTCAAATTTTGAGGGTGCTGTTAGCTGAAGTAGATAGCACGAGGTTTTGAAGCGTTGTCAGACTGTTGCAGTGATGAAGGCATAACACTGGTCACTGAAAACATAACTGGCAGCGATTGACGCTATAATTTACTAAGGAGCAGAGGAATAGCACTCGCCTTCGTCGGCCTTGTAGCAAAAAATTAGCGGACGAAGTAAAAGGTTCAAATAGCTACAAAAAAGTCTGTATCTTCTCATCTTTCTTTATCTGTCCCCTCAATAATATACCCTGTATACTATCCCCTCCTTTCTAGTTCCGGCGCAATGCACTACATATCTAGGGGTCATCCCCTGAGTGCTGGTCCGATTTAAAAAAAAACTCTGTCTTCAGGAACTGGTTGACTATCCGTCGTTGTTCTGTAGACAGTGTGGGCTTACCCTTGGCTTCGTTCTTGGCCGGTAACTCGGGTGAGCGGTAAGTCGGCGCTGCTTCGATGATCTACTCAGTGTTACAGATTCTGCACACTGTATGTCAATCCTGCCACCTGAATGTTTATATCGAATTTCCAGAGGAACTCCACGTCCACGATAATGGTGTTAATTAACTCCGGCATCACTACGAATATACAGGATTTTGAAACAATGCCTAAAGTGGTCGGAAACTTACTAGCGCGGGTCGCTTCTCGTGTTGACCTGTCGGCCAGTGTTACTTTGATCTTTTCGGGTATGTACCTCGGGAGCCAAGAAAATCTTCTCTTGTCAAAATCGATAATGGCATGGACTAGTTAATCGGCAAATTTTATTAAACCAGTTATACGAGTCTCTTCGTTGATAAACCTTACTTGGTTTAAATAGGGGGTGCTTTATTCTCTTTGGGAGGCACGACGCCCATCAGTAATGTTGGTTCCGTGGTGTATTAGCTGGCTTAGCCTGGTATGCTTTCTAAATTCGCCGCCAGTTATAATAATTCAGCAAGTGATACAAAATCTTTCCGCCAGATATACCACTAATACTCGGAATGTGCGTTCTGGAAGATTGTTGCCGTGTCTCATTAACTGCTGTAGTAGTAGCACGTAATCTTTGAATTTCTCTCTCGGCCGTTGCAGTCTCAAACGGATTTCGTCCTCAAGTTTTTCAAACTAAGAGAGGGGAAAAAATGAAAAAGAAAAGAATTATTACGAAACCAAGTAAGAGCACGCCTCTGGAGGAATTCAGCCATTACTCGTTGCCGGCATATTTAATGATCTTGTAGCACGAGCAGCTTCTACATGACTATCTCAACGTGTTCACCACCTACAAACTTTACAAATCGGTTGCGCAGTCTCTCGACGTTGCCCGCTTCGAGACCAAACTCAGCAAAGTATGTTACTAGTTCGTAGAGTTTATGCAAATACAACCACGTGCTTCGTAGCATTTTTAATTATGACTTATTATTTTCCCAGCAACTATATATGTATGGATATATTTAAAAAATATGTTTTGTGAAGTACGTTCTAACCTGTGTATAAATTCACATCGTTTTTAAACCCTCCAAAAAAGAATATGGTGGGTATATTCACTTTGTCATTCCGTTTGTAACGCAGAGAAATATCCATCTGAGACCCCACAAAGTATATATATTCTTGATCAGTGATGAAATCTAAGACGATCTGAGCATGTCCGTCTGTGGAAATCACGATATAAATATATCTTGAAGAATAGAACAGATTAAGTTCTTTGATGGGCTAAGTCGGCCAAGAGAGAAAAAAGTTCCCCTAAGAAGAACTAAACCCACCAAACATCATAATTTCTAAAGTTTTTTTTTGTAATTTTGTTAAGCAAATGATATATTTTTATATTAAAGGAGGTCCAACGCGTTAAACTTGGAGCCATAAAATAAAAAATAATAATTTTTGCACCCCGCCCCTTTAGTGGCCGTTATTATATGCAACAACAGTGTAAAAATTTAACAAATTGTTTTACTTAAGCCTACATTCCTTGAAAATAAAATTTTTAAGCTTCAATGACGAAGCTGAGACGTAACCTGGTACTACTATGCTCTACTCCCTCCTCCCCCTTTGCCCCTTAAATGACTCCATAAAAAAAAATTAAATGTTGTATATTATTATTATAAAAAAAAAATAAATGTTGTATATTATTATCCCAAACATTTATTTTTAGAGTTTTATGACAAAGATGAAATCCCTACAAGAAATGAATGACTGAAACTAATACACATATAACATTTTCACTAACACACTTGAACATATGACTGACATTTGTTGATTTTTTGACAATACTTTTAGATTTCAATTTCTGTTTTTAATTTTAATATTTGTTTATTTTATTTGTGCCTTATTTTTGGTGGAAAATGTGCTGTAAATTAAAAAAGGAATCTATCTCATGGGAATAAATAGGATACGTAAGTATATTTTTTAAAGTTATAAATAAAAATTTATATAACAAGAACATGTTTTTATAGATAATAGTGATTCGAAAGATATTTTCCCGTAGTGGAAATATTCAGTAATGAATGCACACAAATCACGGAATAACTATGGCACAACAACTATGGTAAACTGAGAAGTTATTACACGGAATAGCCAGAAATGAAGGTAAACTTAGATAATATATGTATATTCTCAGTCTCTGTCAGGCAATTGCCGTGGGTAGACGTGTGTTGTAAAACCGGTTTTCTGCGTTTGTAGACTTCGTGTGTATTTCTCTGCGGAGGAGAGACAATTCGTTTGTGCGTTTTCTGTTTTAATAAATTTATTTTTTCACATAGTCCCGTATATTGTTTTTTTTTCACTTTTTGTGGTGTGAAAACTAAATTATTTAATAGATATTGTTAAAAAAGCTTAATATGAACGGGGTCCATCCCCCGGACTATAACCGGTTTAAGGAGCTGGCTTCCTCATCCGGAAAAGGCAAATCAAATAGAAACAAAAGACCTCGAGCAGAAGATTTTATACCCCTACCTGAAACGGTAGATAATCAGCTCAACCTCCCACGTTATTTGGTTGCA
This sequence comes from Linnaemya tessellans, assembly GCA_951800035.1. Taxonomy (NCBI): domain Eukaryota; kingdom Metazoa; phylum Arthropoda; class Insecta; order Diptera; family Tachinidae; genus Linnaemya; species Linnaemya tessellans. The sequence goes on from OX637532.1 coordinate 86,543,191, forward strand.
TCAACTGTGTCTTTGGACAAAAATGTTGAGGTTCTCCCGTTAGCATCACATAACGTATTTCAGGTGGAAAGAGGACTGGACTATATATCTCGTGACCGAATCGAAGTTAAGGAAATGCGAAGTGGTGATTTACTCATCAAAGTACCAGACAATAAAACAGCTGAAAAGTTTTTGAAAGCTAACTACATCGACTGCATCGCTGTAAAAATTTCAATGCACAAAACGTTAAACACTGTGCAAGGTAGAATATTCTCGAGAAAGATAAAGGACATCTCTCAAGAGGAATTACAACAATTAGTAGAGGTACGCAAAATAACGAAGAAGGAAAATGATCAAATTGTGGCAACAGGTGCAGCTATAATCACCTTTGATCTCATTTATCGTCCAGACTTCTTGAAGCTGGGATGGGAGAGAGTTCCAGTTGCCGAATACATCCCTAACCCCATGAGGTGCATAAATTGTCAAAGACTGGGTCACACCAAAAAATGGTGCAGAAACGTCCAGCTATGCCGGGATTGTGGTCAGAGTGAGGTGCATGAAGTTTGTAGAAGTAATTATTGTGTTAACTGCCAAATTGATAGCCATCCCTCTTATGATCCAGAATGCCCTACTTTCTGGAAACACAAATCAGTCAACTACATAAGAATATCTAGAAGATGTACGACACGGGAGGCATGGAAGTTTTTTAATGAAAATCCCTCACTTAATACGCTGCAACCTTTTTCAAAAAATAGCAAACAAAATCCCACTTACGCACAAAATTTAAACACCGGTAGACAAGAATCTGCAAATAAAACAATCACGGAAAACAAAACAACTACAGTTAGAGATCAAATACAATCAACAGACTTTACAGAAAATAAAAAGTTAACTCCTCCCAACAGCACCATTTATACAAGCATAGCAACACAACCAACACAAATTCAAACCACATCAAAAGCTAAAAATTCAGAAAGAAAAAACAAAAAAACAAGTACGAAAGAAGAACATTTATATAGCGATCTCTCCAAAACAACAAATAACAACAAATTGACAGATGCAGAAACCACAGCAAACATAATTCAATCAACAGTGTCTGATTCCTACTCAAAAATAATCTCACTCAATCAAAATAGAAACATACAGAAAACAAATACAACAATAAAAGACTCTAACAAATATGACACTTTTGAGGATGATATTTTTAGTGATGAAAGTATCGACAATTGCTTTAGACTGGATACAAATGCGGATATTTCTGAAGAGATGGCCATTCAGGATATCACTGATGGTTTGGATTTAGATCCCCCAACGAAAAATTCTGATAACGATACCGACGAGATTAGTTTATCACCATGCTCCCAAAGGTACAAGAATTTTCCGTAACTAAACGTAATCATCACTCCCAAAACTCTGAAAAAAACAATGAAACTCCCACAAGGGAGTAGTAAGAAGGAATAAAACCCGTAAGTTGATTAACCTAAACATTTCTATACTCCAGTGGAATCTGCAGGGTTTCATAAACAACAAATTTGCCTTGGAGCTCCTAGTCGCAAGGCATAAGCCGAATATTATAGCATTACAAGAAACACACATAATAAAAAAAACCTTACACTTGTTACATCTTCCTGGTTACCGAGTTTTTCACCACAACAACAATGACTACGTTTATGCTAAGTCTGGCATTGCAATTCTAGTCAAAAATAATTTAAACGTTACACATCATAGAATATCCACTAGCGGCTTACTCTTCCAAACAATAGTAATCAGGGAAAACGAAGACCTCTATATCACAAATATATATAAGGAAGGGCACATTAATTTATCTAACTGTATGGTAAATGATATAGCAATTAATGAAAATGCACATCACATAGTACTGGGAGACTTAAATTCACAAAATGTCTTATGGGGTTCAGCCTTAAATACGCAAAACGGGAGGATATTTGAAGATTTTGCAAATGATAATAACCTGGTTATTTTAAACGATGGTTCTCCAACTTTATTTAATACCAGAAGTACATTGACTGCTGTAGATGTCTCCATGTCCTCCACCAATATTGCTTCTCATTTAAAATGGACCTGTCTGCCTATACCCGAAGTTGCTGATCACTTTCCCATTAAAATTACCAATGAAACTGAAGTGATCACAAGAAGATTTTTGCCTCGTTTTGTAGAAAGGTACGCTGATTGGTCTCTTTTTCGAAAGAAAGCAAATCTAGCGTCTACACAATTTGAAAAATCGGTGAACGTTAACAAAGAAGCAGCCCAATTAAAACGTATCCTAAGAAAAGCAGCAAACGTATCCATTCCAATCAGCCGTAAGCCCAAAGCTAAGAAAAGTCCGATTTGGTTTAACTCAGAAATTTCAAAATTAATATATCTAAAACATAAGGCATGGAAATTGTTTAAAAGTACTCGTAATAACGTAAATATAATAAATTATAAAAAAATTTGTGCGAAAATGAAGAAAGAAAGTAGAGCTGCAAAGCGGAACACATGGGAAAAATTCCTGAATTCCCTTAATCCCTCCATGGATGTTCGTGTCCTTTGGAGCAAGGTTAACGGCTTGAGAACAAATCGTATCAGAAACTTTCCATCAATTTTTATAAACGAAAATCATATAACACATCCTTTCAAGATTGCAGACAGTTTTGAAAGTTATTGGTCAGCGCTCGGCGCTGATGAAGCTTTCGACAGCGAAATTATAAGAAATAAAAATAGTTTGAATATTGAAAATTTACAACAGACTTGTCAGAAATATGCAATTATTAGCCAAAAAATCCTTGTCTCAGAACTGGATGAAACAATGAAATCACTGAGAGGGTCCACCCCAGCGCGCGATAAAATAACTTACAGCATGGTTAAAAACGCCCCCAACAACCTAAAACTCCGCCTCTGTGAACTTTACAACAATATTTTGGTCACTGGAGTCTACCCACACGATTGGAAAAGCGCAGTATTGTCGCCTATACCGAAACCAGATAAAAATCCAAACAGTTTAGAGGGATACCGCCCTATTTCACTATTGCCAGCGTTATCTAAAGTCCTCGAAAAAATTTTGGCAAGACGATTTTGGAAGTACACTAGGGTAAATTTGTCCAAAGTTCAACATGCTTTTATACCTAGACATGGAGTACACACAATCTGCCACCAATTGGAAGAAAAGTTGCGTCAGAACCTTAGAAATGGGAAACACAGCCTAGTGCTTTCAAAGGACATTGAAAAGGCTTATGATAGAGTAATATCAACGTATATAATAGTGGAATTGAGTGAATGGGGAATCCCGAGACAAATTTTAAGACTGCTAAAATCTTTTCTTCAAAACCGTAGAATAACAGTTAAAGTAGATGGGTATTATGCCATGACGTACGCTCTGAATAATGGAATTCCGCAGGGTTCTCCTCTTTCTGTTGTACTTTACACTGTGTATGCCAATTCTCTGGCAAAGGCTGTTGAAAATTTACCCGGAATCGATTATGTTGGGATTTATGCGGACAATATATTTGCTGTGGCATCCGGGAATCCAGAAGCAGTCATCTCCAATATGAATGTTTTACACAGCAGAATAAAGCTATGGGCAGAAAGCAGAGGTGCAGTTATACCTGCTCATAAGGCCGAAGTTCTACACGTATGTAGAAAAAGAAATTGCATTAATCATAGTTGCAGAATCGGAAATGTTGTATTTGAGGCTTCTGACAAGTTGCGGATTTTGGGCTTATTTTTTACCAAGAATCTTTTATGGAACTATCATGTGCAACAATTGACTCATAAATTGAGCAAAATTAATAACATCCTAAGACTTATTTGTTGCCGTAACAAAGGTCCCCATATGGAAACAGCACTAAATATTTGTCGTTCCATAGTAATGGGAACAATCTTACATGGCATTACTATATACGGCTGGACGTCAGAGAAAAATATCGGCAAAATCAACACCGCCATGAACAACTGTTTTAGAACCGCATCTGGTCTTCTTCGTACAACACCGCTGGAAAAATTGAGAAGTGAAGCAAATTTTATACACTTTCAAAAATTGTTAGAAAATGCTGCTGTTAATATGGCATCCAAAGCAATTACTATATCGTCTGATGGCTTACATGAATCTTTTTGGAAGTATCTTAATTCTACGTCTGGTCAGCTGTCGTCGGGTTTAAGCAATGTAGTCTCAATTCTGAAGAAAACGAATATCTCTATACCACAGAAACCAACCGTCCCTATACGTTGCAATGGTTTCGTCAAGGGAGATGATAGTTTAAGTAGTTTAGGCAAGAACAACACAGATCCTAATTGTTTTAAGAAATTGTTATACCAAAAAATCTCAGATTTTTCCCCGGATGAAATCTACTATACCGATGGATCGTATCAAAACGGCTGTACATCTTATTCTATAGCCAGGCAAATCTCAAGCACTCAATTTGAAATCATACGAAAAGCTAGGCTTCCTGACAATTCAGGAATTTTCACGGCAGAAATGGCTGCTATTGCAAAAACAGTTTCGCTTGCAGTTCAACGAGGGGCAAAAACACTGATCTGCACAGATAGCCTGAGCGCAGTTCGGGCATTAATTAAAAACCATAACGGTATCTACGACGATGTACTACGGCTGCAAAATGAAATACAAAATATCTTGTTATTATGGATTCCTTCTCATATTGGAATCCAGGGAAACGAAAGTGCAGATTACGGTGCTAGAAGGGCCTTAGAGCTACCTCAAGTTACGGAAGTACCATGTTTCCCAAGAGTGATAAGCAAACCGTTCAAAATGATTCGAAGACAACAAGAACCGGTTACCAGCAGATCAAAATATAATAAAAATTTTACAAGATCCCAGTGTATAATGATGGCCCGTCTACGAGTGGGTAAATGCATATTTAACTCTAGGCACTATTTTGAAAAAACTGATCCGGCGAAATGTACCAACTGTGATGAAACGCTTACTATACCCCATATTCTAACCGTATGCCCTATTTCCAAGATGGACGATTCACTGGAGGACATACTTGACTGCACCAGGGGTGACAACGTTTAGAAAATAATAAGATGTCTGCAGCGACACAACATAAAGGATGTTTAGGTTTATCTGAAGTCTTATTATTATTCAGCTCACATGCAATGAAACTATTTACTTATTTATTTCATTAATGTATACATTTTTGTAATATAGTATTTATATATATGTATATAATTATTTCTGTTTAGACTGATAGTAATACGAGCGCATATGGTCTGGTTACCGGCGCCTTTTTTGCATATATTTTATGAATTCATTTGTAAAATATATTACATATAAATAAATAAATATGTATATTCTAGGTAAATCTCATTGGCTTAATATTTATTGTTTGTTTCATTTTAGGCATTTCCATCCCTTTGCACAATGTGATTTGCATCTTGGCTCATCAAAAACTCAAAAAATTAAGGTAAAGTTATATGATATTATTGTAAGTGAAACTTGGTGGATTAATTAATGCTGTTTGTTTTTTTTTGTTCACTTTAGCCATTCGCATTCCTTTGCAGCACTACATAGTACGGGTACAACATATTTTTAAGTTTAATTTATTAGTTTGTAAGATTCTATTTATTTGTTTTAAAATTATTTAAATATAAAAACCTTAATATAATTTGATAAATTGTTTTTTTATTTTCATTGAAGAATATAAACAAAACAGAAAAGAGTTGTCAGGTTTGAGTAGTCATTTGATTCTTCAGTACTCAGCAATCAACTGATGCGACATATGTGTATACAAAAAAGCACTAGAGTGAGCAGGTGAGCAATATTTTCTAATGACGGCAGAATTAATAAGTACGACAGAGATGCAAGCTCACATGTATACGATTGTATACATCAGTTTTTTCATATTGCCCTTAAGAAAATGATAGCAAGTTTTGTATAGGCAATGAGGTATTAAGCCCTCAGCACTATCAAACAAATGACTAGTCAAATGTTCGGTAGTGTTCTTGTAGGGATGTCTCCCCTACAACTCTTGCCAGAGTGACCCTGCCAAAATACAGTTTTAATACCCTCCAAAGAGAATTGAACCCCATAAATTATAGATATTCTTGATCAGTCATGAAATCTAAGACGGCCTAGCAATGCGCGTGCGATATTATATAAAGGAACTCTGTCCCACTAAGTTAAACATATTAAATTTACCTACTATATATTTGGAGAGTATTTAAGATTCGACCCGGTCGAATGTAACGCTTTTACTTGTTTTTATTTATTTACTTGCGCAGTGTACACTATTCACAGTTTTTTTATCCGTGTTAATTAACCCGTGTTCTATATTCACAGTTTTTAGTTTCTTTAAACAAATCGTGTTTTAAATTCATTTAAATAAATCGTTCTTAATTTCGTTCACTAAATTTCTGCTTTCAACTCTTAAGGGGTTTCTGTTAATTTAGTTACCTAAATTGCGTTAACTTAGCTTTCTGTTCATTTTGTATTTTGTATTTGTATGTTGAAATACTTTACAAAGTAAATTTGCAAAGTATTTGGTGCACAGATGCCGACGGAGTGACTTAGAGTATATGCCGGCGATGTTATTAACCCGTATTTTCTTCCGTTACTGTGACTGACTGTACACGACCTATGCCTTCACATAGGAAGTAGCAACGTAGTTAACCACGGAATATTCCTCAGAAGAACTGTAAAACTATACAGTGATCTGAGGTGTTGAAATTAACTAGTGCGAGTGAGACGCAAAACTCTCGAAAGAGAGTAAACAATCAGTGGTCTGGCTGCACTTAAAAGATAATTGGCAACGAGGCTTGATGTTAACTGACTCAGAGCTGCTTTGCGACTCCTGTTCATTTTAAATATTTAAATTTTATTTAAATTTACTTCTAATAATTTTAGTTCAATTATTTTGTTGAAAATAAGTCTTAATATATCTTTAGCCTTCTATATTTCTATACACTTCTAATGTATATCGAGGGCTTAATATAGGAAGGGGTATCTCGATTTTCTGAGAAATCGTGTTTTTTTTATACATCGAAATGCAACCGCCTTCAAAAATTTGCGGCACCAAATGATGTTTTTTTTGGGTCAATAAAAAAATCCCTAACTCAATACAAGTTTTTTATTTAAAGAAAAAGCCCTAAGTCACTTCAATTTTACTTATTATTTAGTTTTGTTAGGTATAGTATCCATTAAATAAAATAAACTTTCGCCGCAATTTCTAAAAATAAAAGTAGCATTTAATGAAGTTTTCTTATTTAACAGCACTGTTTAATTTAACAGCTAATTTTTTTTTATAAAATTGGGATTTTCCGAAATTGTTTCACATACAGAAAGAAAGCTTTTAGAATTCAGGCCGGTTAATTTTGAATAAAACAAGTAAAAGTGCTATATACGGCTGTGCCGAATCTTAAATACCCTTTACAGATGTAATTCTTCTTTATTTCTTTCTTGCTAAAACAGAAAGTAGGTTTAATAAAAAAGAAAACAAGTAAAAACGTTATATTCTTAAATACCCTCCAATTATGTAGTAACTAAATTTAAAATGTTTTGGAGCGGTCGCTCTGGCAAGGGCTGTGGGGGAGACATTTCACCTCTATTATAAAACTCTAAAAATAAATGCTTCGGATAATTATATACAAAAAAAAATTTTTTTTAGTGTCATTTAGAGGGCAGAGGGGGAGGACGGGGTAGGGCAAAGGAGTACCAGGTTACGTCTCAGCTTCGTCAATAAAGCATGAAAATGTTATTTTTAAGGAATTTTGACTTAAGTAAAACAATTTGTTAAATTTTTGCACTATTTTTGCATATAATAACGCCCATTAGAGGGGGAGTGGTCCAAAAATTAATCTTTTTTATTTTATGGCTCCAAGGTTGGCGTTGGATCTTCTTTGACATACACATATATGATTTGCTCAACAAAATTACAAAAAAAACTTTAACAATTATGTTGTTTTTTAGAGGTTGGTTTAGTTCTTCATAGGAGAGCTTTTCCCCTCTTGCCCGATTTAGCCCATCACCGAACTTAACCTGTGCTATCCTTCAAGATATATTTATATGAAATTTCAAGAGTCTAGCTCTTTTCGGTTGGACTGAATCGTGATTTCCACGGACGGACATGCTCAGTTCGTCTTATATTTCATCACTGATCAAGAATATATAAATCTTATGGAGTCTCAGATGGATATTTCGCTGGATGACAAACGGAATGACGAAATGAATATACCTTACAAATTCTTTCTTGGAGGGTATAAAAAAAACTAAATGATGTTATCAGTTAATTTTATATTTAAGAAAACGTTTAAATTTTTTGGCTGGGAAGCTGAATGTTTGGCTCTTCTTATATCTAATACCTCTGAACGTCTTCCAAAAATATTAAATATGTTTAATTTACAAACAAAAATAAAAAATCCGTTTCATGTACCCCAAAAAGTTCTAATTGTCCAACCGTAGAATGGTCTTTTAAATTTGTTTGGTTTTTAATACCAACTTATTTCTTCCTGGGTTTTTAATACTAATTTAACTCCTCCCGAAGTATAAAAAAGATTTCATTCACAATGTTTAATACCAATTTAAAATATGGAATTTATGTGGGTACTTTTATGTACCTAAACATTTAGATTTTCCAACCCTGGAACCGAATTTTTAATTTTTTAATACCAATTTAAATGAAATTTATTTGTTGGTGGTCAAGCAATGTCTATATGCATTTCATTTTTACTTTACAAATCATCAGTAGACTTTAACCACAGTTTTGAAAAGTTAAAAACCTTTTATCTTATGCATATACTTTTGAAAACCATCTGAGAATTCACAATTTGTGACAACAATATGTCAAATAAAAATTTCATAATACCAATTAAATTTTTCCTGAAGTATACAATAGTTTTAATTCACTAAAAACACAAAATTTGGAATTTATGTATGTACTTTTATGTACCAGAAATATTTCCATTTTCCAACTCTGGAAGCGAATTTTTATTTTTTCCCAATGCAAATCTTAGTGAGGTGTAACCTAGTTTTACTTGGTCACTTTCATGTATCATAAAATATTTCTTGGAGTCGAAATTTTGATTTTTTAAGATTTTAATACCAATTTTGTTCTTCCTGAATTATAAAACAGTTTTAATTAGCAAAAACAACAACGTCAATTGCCTTTTTGGTTTGTTTTATACATAAAAAATATTTCAATTTCCCAAATTTCAAAATTTTGTTTTTGTTTTAAATGTATTTACTCGATAGAACGATATCGAGTGACATCGTGGGCCAGGCAGTTAAAACAATACAGTTGCAAGTGTGTTGTTCAATATTTTTTGAACACTAGGAATAAAAGAAAAGACGGTTCGAAATTAGATTACAACCAGCGGCAAGCACAGTACACAGTCTAGTCCTGACAAAATTTTAGATTTGCGCTAGCATATTTAAAAAAAAATCATCAGTTATAGGTAAGCATAACGAAAAACGACGTAGTTTTCTTAAAGGCTGGGGCCAAATTACGGCATTCGATATCGATCGAAATTTTTATTTAAATTGTATGGAAATTTTGATCGATATCGAATGCTGTAATTTGGCTCCTGGCTATCGAAGATTCGAAAAATGGAGTTTCATTATTGTCGAAAAGATAGCAAGAAGTTATACTTTATGTCAGAGTTTTCCACTTATCGAGATATTTACCAACTGTACGTCGACAAATGTGCTTATAATAAAAACATAATGATCTGAGATTGTCATATCCAATTTTCGCTGAAATAATAAGAGAAATGAATATTTCAATGCAATTTGTGTGTATCACAAAAAAACTAATGATGTTTCCAGTGTGTGTTATCAAAAGAGACAGAAGTAATGCGCCAAGTGAAAGACAACGACATCAAAAATTCCGAATCCGGACTTTGTGTAGTAATTTGTATGGATATGCAAGCATTAAAATTAGTGAAATTAGTGCCCCAGATAAGCGCATGTGCTGCGTCTTATAAAATGAAACTACAATTGCATAATTCTACAATTTATAATATAATAACTCACGAATCGGACAACTTTGTTTGGGACGAAACAAACGGAAGTCTTGTCTCTTCAGTATTTGCAACTAGTGTTATCAAATACTTAAGAAATTTTCACTCTCGCTCACCAGAAACACATCACATAATCATTTATTCAGATGGCTGTTTCATCAAAACCGTGATACGGTTTTGGCTAACGCTTTATTAATTTTTTCAATGGAGACCAATCACAATTGAGCAAAAGTTTTTAATTAGTGGCCACACTCAGATGGAATGTGACGCAACCCATTCCCTCATCGAAAGAAAAACAAATAAAAAAAGAAATACATTTGCCATCTGAATTTATTCAACTTATTAAGGATTCAAGAAAGAACCCTTCGCCACTCCAAGCACATTATCTCAATTATGATTATTTTTTAGATTTCGATAGTGTTGATAAGATTTACGCGTAAATTCGACCAGGGGCCAAATTACCGCATTCGATATCGAGCGAAATTTACATACAATTTAAATACAAATTTCGATCCATATCGAGTGCCGTAATTTGCCCCCAGGTGAGGGTCTTGTATGTATGTACTTAATTATTTGTTATTTATCGGTATTCAAGTTTAGTAAAGCGCATTGGGGATCCCACGGTTTACATGTTACGAGCTTTGGAATATGATCCGACAGAAGTTATGTATTTCAAAATTAACATAAGAGAAGAGTGTCAGATACATACTTCCTTATAGACTGCAATCAACTTCAAAAAACTTGTCTCCCGAATGTCTCTATAAGGAAAAAATTGCATTATCAAAGAAGATTTAAAAAAATTCTTGCTAGCATATTGTCACCATATTTATGATAATTTTCCATATATAGACTAATTTTTAATTATAACTCACAATAAAACAATTGTCTGAAGCTTGTTTGTTACATATGTAGATTAAAATTTTTACACTATCCCTAACTCTACAAAAATTTTCCGCAATTTAAATACAAAAAAGTCCTAAGTCGTATTACTCCTTAAATGAAAAAATATTTTTAAAATTGAATTCCTTATGTATTATTAGTAGAAATTGCGTTTAAAGTATTATTACAACTGTTTAATTTTGGATTTTGTAAAGTTTTTTCCTTCTCCTGTAAAGTACTGAAAATACGAGTTACGCCCTTTCTATATTAAGCCATTGATATGCATATTAGACGTCTGCACAACAAAACTTGTCGATTACAACTAGTTGCTGGTACTCCTCGTACTTACTACTTTCAAATACTTAAAGGCCGAGACACATAGCATCCGTCATACGTCGACTTTTTCAAGTGACAGCTTAGTTGAAATACATGCTTTCTTATGTGAGTTGTCACATTCAGTACTTCTGCGTCAAAGTAAAGTACGAAAGTTGGCCAACTTTTAACTTTTGACGTACGTTGAATACTTTGGCAGAAATCGATGAGCTTTTCAATTTGTTTAATAAATTTTTTGTATTGTGTGTTCAGGAAAAATTAAATTATATACAAAAAATTTTTATAAAATATATAAATTTAACATAAATAAATAAAATTGGGAACATACAATTGATTTAATATCCATCAAAAAAGTACTCATTGTGCCAGCTTTTTCCGCCAGTACGTTAATGTCAGTTGAAAAAGGCGACGTATAACGTATGACGGATTCTATGTGTCTCGGCCTTTATACGATCGGATGATGTACTTGTAACTAAATTGTTAAGGCCATGTCAGATACAACTTTTGCTTTGCGTTGCGTTGTAGATTCGCTTTGACATCTAAGATAAAATGTACATTCTTATATGAAACAAGCCACATAACACACTTTTAACGCAGCGCAAAGCGAAAGGCTTGGCAACTTTCATCTTTTTGCGTGCTTTGACAATCAGCACGAATAACTCTTTTCTTTTGCCAAATTCGGACGTAAGTTTTAAATATTTGAATCTGTATTAATAAAAGGTAGAAATGTTATGAAATTTTTATTTGACATATTGTCACAATTGTATTTTAAATGAAATTTATTTGTTGATGGTCAACCAATGTCAATACAGTACAATACGCATATAAGAAAGTCTAAAAATGCACCGATTTTCTTTCTTATATGTGAGCTTTCTTATAAAGAAAACACGCATATAAGAAAAATACTTTCTTATATCTGTGACACGCATATAAGAAAGATATTTTCTTATATACATCAGTAACAGAATTTAAAAAATTTCCTATAAAAATATATAATTGAAATAAAACTGTTTAATAATACATACTACACATCATTTTGTACTAAATATCGTTTATTTGTCGCACAAATATAAATATGTACATAAGTTCACAACTAAAGATAGAAACATAACAGGTGATTGCACATCACTTAAAATCACATTTGATAATTGTAAATTATACACAAAAAAAATATATTTTAACCGAGGTTAAAATAAATTCAATTGTGAGAATATTTATAGATATACTATTTTCTTATACACGTACCATTTTCTATGCAATGCGTATAATTTTTCTTGAGAATTTGTTTCTTATAGAAGAGTTTTTCTTATAAGTGAGTTTCATATATGAGGATTATTTAGCACGCAAATATACACAAACGTGCATGTGGCTGAAGATGTCTTTCTTATAACCGAGTTTTTCTAAAAAGCGAGTTTCTTAGATGCGTATTGTACTGTGTTCATTTCATTGGTGCTTTACCAAATCATCAGTAGACTTTAACCACAGTTTTGAAAATTTAAAAACCCCTTATCTTATGCACATACATACTTTTGAAAACCATTTGAGAATTCATAATTTGTAAATTACAAACATTTTTCAAAAATTACAGCAAACAATTTTTGAAAATAGTTTTAAATTTCATTTAAAAGGTAAAAACGTTCGTGAAATTCATTTAATATATATATATATATATATATATATATATATATATATATATATATATATATATATATATATATATATATATATATATATATATGCGCGACTGTTGTCAAAGTTTTCATTGTGTCATACACCTTTTGCTTTAAGCTTTTCTATCAAAATTAAAAACGCCAAGTAAAGCGACAAAGTTGAATCTGACATGGCCTTTAAGGCCCATTTAGCCGAACGCTGAAATCGTAAATGCTGCGCAAACGCATCAGCTGATCAGGCAAATTGTGAAAATGCTTATTTGAGCGCTATAAAACGCAGCGCAACCAACCTGCAGAATAGAATTTCACGCAGAGGTTACGCAGAGAGTGATGGCATGTATGTATGTTGAACAGATACGGGCGTTTCATAGCACAATTGTGCAGAGATCATTCACACGTATTCTTACTCTCTTTAATTTAGTCGTCGATGAGACAGCGACGAATGAATATCAGGCGGATGCTTACGAATTTTTTTACATTTTATTCCAGAATATTTGTCCAGCAAACAATTTCACTCATGATGATATGCGAAAAATATTTTGTCATAAACAATGTTTTCGATAACATACAATGCCTTATATACAATTTGTCTCCAATAACGGACTATACTAATTTTCTTTATTTAGTAATACACCTAGTTTTATCAATTAGTCTGTGTAAAATCTGATCAAAAATATTTTTAATATGTTTCCCATATGAAAATGATCTTCCATGCAGACAAATATGAAAGCTTACTAAGTTTGATACATCCAAACGCGTATTTTTTTTTTGCTAATATTCAGTGTTATGCTGCAGCAAACAACCATTCTTTTATATTTGTTTTCTTGAATGGAAAACATAACAAATTATTGTCCTATCGTTTTTAATTTTTTTCATTTGACTGTTTACTTAGAAAAACTCTTATTTTTAATTAATAATATTACGTAATCAACTTTTTTTTCAACTTAGAAAATATTGCTACTTATGTTTAAATATATATAGCACCATTATCTTTCAAACGCTTGGCTTTTTGTTTGGTGGGTAGCTCGCAAGTTCAACACATACACAATTTACCAATACATTGACGGTGCCCACCTCTGTTGTTGAGTGAGAATGTGGAACAAACGGTTTTTTTTTGGTACTTGTTTGGTTTGATATTTGAACATTTAGTTGATACATTTGTAGACATACATACATAGCATATTTAATAAATTAATTTGCTATATAATTTATTTTTCTTTATAAAATCTCACAAAAGGCTGTAAATATATGTGAATATTTTTTTTAGAATAATACGTTAATGTTATACATACGTATTTATGTGTACATATATGAACGCATGAATATATGTAGTACCAAAATTACTACATATGTATGTAATTTATGTACGTATGTATATGCAGGCAAATGCGTCGATAATGTTTAGCGACCAGTGGTATGCCATTGAGACAACCCGACAACAATTAACACAATCTTGCACTAATGCAGGTCAGAAAAATTCGAAACCATATTCATGACTGAGGGCGAAGTCGAACTCGGGATCTAAGACATCGTAGTCTTTTGTTCACTACTTCAGCCAACAGCACCCTTATAAAATAAATGTATAAATAAAAGTATAATTTAGCCATATATAGAATGAAGATTACATCGATCGCAAGCTTTAAATAACATATTGTACTATTTATAAATATAATTTCGTACGTTTTCTGTACAAACGCAAAATAGGACAGTACCATCAATGCTGAAACACTATTATTTGTTTTATGTATGTATGCATACCCAATTTTAAGCCTCATTTAGCCGAACGTTGAAATCGTAAATGTTAGGTAAATGTGTCAGCTGATCCAAACAGTAATATGGCAAGTTATGAAAACGCTTACTTGACTTTAGTAAAATGTTGCCGTAACGTTGGAACCTGCAGAAAATAGAATTTTGTTCTAAACCTTAGAATCTAAGGTTACGTGACAGTTGTAGACAGTGATGGGATGTAAGTATGTTGAATGAGAATGGGGCACAAAAGACCTCTTTTGGTACTTATTTTTTTTGATATGTTTAGTTGATAAATATGTACAAGGACATGATATACGCATTTTATATGTTTAACTTTCTAAATAAATGTTTTATTCTCAATGAAATATCGCATGTCTGTATGTGGTTGTTCGTTTCAGATATATTGAACACTCGTTTGTCCGTATATGTATATAAACATTTTGAAATATTGCAAAACATATAATATATATTGTAATATGCAAAAAAAATGTGCCCATTTTATTAAACTTATGCCAAGGAATGACTTATTACACTATTAGTTGTGTATATTGGTGTTTCTGATACCTCTTTGTACCATTTAATTAATTTGCGTACTTTTTCAACACGGACACTAATAACATAAACATATTAAAGTGTCATCAATGTTTTAAACAGTTGTATAGAGTTTTATTGTATTTATTTTTGAAAGTGATGCGCATCAGATTTTTTGTGATAAACATATCTTCCACATCCATTATATTATATTATATTCTTTATTATATACACTCAATCGATATAGCTTACAAGAAACACAATATTTAGGGAATTTTTTTATGATTTTGTTTTTAAAAATAATTATTTGTTGTTTGTTTTTGTCAAAAACATATGACACGATTTTAAGCATTCTATAAGTGTAGCAACATTTACATTTAGCTCACATTTACGATTTCAACGTTCGGCTAAATGAGCCTTTATTCTCTGTAAAAACTTATAGTGCGTTTTAAAAGCATTCTATAAGCGGAGCTGCGTTAGCATTTGTGCTGCGTCAGCTCATAAAGCGAGTATATAGCGCAAGCTGTCGAAACATTTTGATGAGCCGCCGATCTTTATCCGGCTGAAATTGGCTTGAAGTTAGCCGCCGATTGTCGCAATAATTCATAGAGGAAAACCTGATTTTTAAATATTTGAAAAGGAATTCATATTTTCCTTGTTTACTTCACTTTAAATAATATTCAATCAAGTATATATAAAGGAAATTTTCGAACTTTTTCTATTACCTTATAACCACACAATTTTTGTCCGACATTAAAAATTTGAAAAACACAACATTGCATACCAATGATTGTCAATGTTGCCAAGTATGAAGACTTTTATATATTTATGGTGCTAAATAATCCGGAATATTCGGTAATCCGGACAGAATTTTGCAGCTCATTGCGTGTTCTATAATCCGGATTGATTGTAACCCGGATTTAATAAAATACATTTTTATTAATTTTGTTATACAAATCACAGCATGCTTTGAAAAATACAGTTAGAATAGTGTGATATGAGTATATCTGCACTGAATTGTACAAATTAATATTTATGTGTTTGTTTAATTTTGCTATGCATTATTAAAATTTTTAATAAATACATACATGCATAGTAATCCGGATAATTCGCTAATCCGGATTGGGGTCTGCAATCAATTATCCGGAATATCGAATTTTTACTGTATATATACATATATATATATATATATATATATATATATATATATATATATATATATATACATATATATATATATATATATATATATATATGTATATATATGTATATATATATATATATATATATATATTTACATATATATACATATATATATGTATATATATATATATATATATATATATACATATATATATATATATATATGTATATACATACATATATATGTATATATACATGTATATTAGAGCGTCTCGCCATATAGGCAAGAAAAAAAAAGTTCGCCGTACACCACCGAATACGAAGTAATGTTGTAAGACATTTTCAAAAAAAAAATTTTTCATTTTTTTTGCCGAAAGTAGGGGTCGCCAAAATACATTTTTCGTTATATCTTCGGCATTTACAGTCAGATCTCAAAGTGTGATATATCGATGTTTTTGTATCAAAGAGACCAATGTTTTGCTTTAATAGTCAATGGTATTTTGTATCCCGTTCTAGTATTTACCCACCAGATCTCATTTTCTACCACCCTAATGTACCACCCTAATAGCAGAAAATTAAAGCCCGCAAAAAACAGAAGTGTTCCAACAGAAGTGTTAATAAAATATAATTTATGTTTTTTGCCGAATGTAGGGGTTGACTTTTTAAACAGTTATCATATATTCGGTATTCACAGTCGGATTTTATAGTATTATATATCGATGTTTTTGCCTAGTATCTTCTTTTTTAAATAGTGATACACCCTTTTCGAACTGACCATAATATCTGTACCAATACAATAAAAATTCAAAGATCTGTGTATATTAAAACAATTTTATTTAATCATATTTTGAAATGACCCAAGTTGGCTATATTTTTCACGGCTTTCGAGCTTGGAAAAAATGTGTCCTAGGCGTTGCTCATCGGTAACAGCCATGGCAGACTCATGTACTACATGAACAAAACGCTCGGTGTTTTGAGAATGGCACGGATATTCTGTGAAATTAATTAAGGTTAGTCAACAAAACTATCAAACAAAGTTGTTTTTCTTGTGCTACCTGGTATCTCGATTATTTCTTTTGAAAACTGTAATGCTTCCAGCTGGTCTTGCATATAGAACTGCAGGCACGGCGGCTCAGTCAATTCAAATTTGGTCCAATTGATCATATGGTAATATGAGTCACTTTCGAAGTCTATGAAATTTTTAACTTGTGCACCGTACATTTGACGAATGCCTACTGCTGCTTCATTTCGCGCAGACAAAATCTTGTTATAGCCGTCTGAACGTACTAGCGGATCTTGGTGCGTTATCATCGATAACAATACATTCTCGGGGTGGAAAAAGTACGCGTTATTTTCTATCGACGGACGAAGTATCTGTTGAACATCTTCTGGCAATTGACGAATCCAAGATATATATTTAAAAACGTGGCGACTTCCGTGAATTGCAAGTGGTTGGTTTTTCACAAGAAAACAAAATGGCGCGTAAACTTTCATAACAAACTCAGCCAGTTTTTTCAATATAACTGGGGGTTTAGCGCACGTTACATAAAACCGGAGAATTCTAGAGGCAGTTGTCAACCAGCGCGCTGTGCTAATAGCTCCGGGCTTCTCGCTGGCTAATCTGTCATCGCATTCTCCGGTATGGACAGTTCGAACCATACGATACAAGTACTACTGATCGCCTCGAATACTCCATCCTTCTATGTTTGCTGGCATTTCTCCCATTTCAATTCGCTCGAAATTTTTATTGACCTAACAGAATGGAGTAAAGAATAGAGATCCGAATTGTTAATGGCATGATTAAAATTTCATTGAAGAAAAGTATGCGAAACTTACAGAATACTGCGTACAATTCTGAATTCCTTCTCCAATACTTCCTGGCCAGAGTCCAGGTCCTTTCTGTTTGCCAAGCAATGATCTCAATAAAGCACTGAATGGTAATTCATTGAAGTGGAATAGGCACACGAACCATTGCAACGGCCTCTGTAACTGGCGTTCCATTCTTGGAATGATTCCATTTTTGTAACCAGTGTTGGTAGGAGTTCCATCGCAGCTAATAGCTACTAAGTTATCCGTACTGAAGTTTCCATTCCTTAAGAAATCTACTATACTTTTTTGGATTTCCATAGCGGTGCTGTCAGTGGGCGTAGCATAGCCAATGAATTTGGAGTGTGGCTCTTTCAATATAGTGATATGCTCTTCATTGACAACAACATTCCGAGTCACATTTGCCTCCGTTATTCTTTTCAAAGTAGGCTCTTTTTTACCATCGAAAGAAATGCACGTTATTAAATCGTTACATTTTGCTGCGACTGTTGCTTGCTTACGGAATTTTACACGTTTCCTAAATATTTTGTTTTTGTTGATGACAAGTCCATCAAAAAACTGGCATATGCTTTCGGCAGTTTCTTGTGATAACTCTTCATTTGCTTTTGCGGTAATCGACAACTTTAAATCTTTAATTAACATGGTCGCAAGTAAGGCACCGTATCGAACTGATGTGTCGCTGCGATCCAAAGCTGAACTAAAATTATGCAATGAAATGTCAGCCACTACAAATTTTTTTAAAGTCTGTGATACATCGTTAACATTTTCCTCAAACTCCTGCTCTTCTTCACTGTCTACATTATACCCAACGCTGACAAATTCGTCACGCAACCCATAAGATGATTCAACAGTCTTCGACATTTCTTCACCGTTGCTACTCGTCGACATCATATCAGCAACATAATCTATAGTCAACAATCGTGGACCGCACTGATCGATGAAAAACTCTTTTGCGTGGTCTGGAATTTTATCAGAGGCTGTGCAATTGCATGCAATATTTCTTTCAATACCGCACTTACAACGCGAAATTAAGAACAATCTATTCCACTCATTTACATTGTATTCGAATTTATATTTTACAATTTTGTAGTAATCATTCAGAAGCTTATCCAAACTTTTACGAACACCACTTACCGACATTACTGGAATGCCTGCGCGCTGCCACAAAATGATGATACCTCTCAAAACTTCTTGTTTAAAAGCACCCAGCTTTCGAATTCTACCAGCGTTATGCCGAAGATGTAAAAAGAAATTAATAACATCACCCTTAGTTGGTAATTTAGTGTTTTTTAATTCACTGATAGTAAAAGACATTTTTTAGTTTATTTAAATTAATTCTTGACACGACACGATTAAATATTGATAATTCCAACAGATATTTCATGGATAATACAAAAATAAATAAACTATGGGAGTAATAACGGTACTACTTCCATTACACAGTGCAACAGTGAAAAAAGTGCAAGGTCGTGACTATATAGGTTCGATTCTACTATCAAATTGTAGGAAAACTCTATACTCAGTTTGGTCAATTTGGTGACCGATTTGTTTTTATGGGCCTCCAAAGTTTCCCAATATTACCACCATGCCCAAAAAAAGGTGTCATCAGTTTTTGTCAAATAGCTAGTCAGTACTTAAAAATATCGCTTAACTATGTTCAGCAAAAATGTAGCCAAGAGTGTACTGAATATTTCTTGATTAAATTTTGTGGCAAAAATATATTTTATCCCAAAATTATTTTTAAAAAAAAGTAGACAAAAAAATTTTTTTTACAATTTTTTGATCAAAACTTTTAGGAAACCCTGATTCTTCATACACTATATTCGGCAAAATTGTAGCCAAGGTAAAGCCGAACAACTTTTGTGAACATACCAATATAATCTGAACGTGTCTAGATACCCAAACTGGCTCATAAAGTCTGCCCTGTGGGTACATATTTTAATTTTTAATTCAAATTCTTATAATGAAACTAAAGTTTTTGCAGAATAATTTAATAAAGTATTGGTTTTGGTGTTTATTTGTTATATTTTATTTGTAATAATTTTAGTTTTACCAATTTTGATAGTCATATTTATGGGAATACAGATTTATTTATTTCGAAGTAATTTCAATTGAAATATTCAATTGCAGTTATATATGTGACATCATTATGCATATTCTCAATCTGAATTTTCGAAATCCTCTAATATTTGTAGATCCTCAATATCTCCATTTTCCTCTTCTCCACCGTCATCTTCCTCCTCAAGCTTTGGTACTCTTCCAAAATCAGCATCATTAAATAAATTTTTTGCGCGCCAACAAATCTCTGCCATTAGGGCATCTGGAGATTGTTTGCCTCGATGTCTAGATTTATGTATGTCAAGAAGTTTTAAAATTGCATACATACAAATATAAACGGTTTTTGTTACCTTAATTCTTTCTACGGAATCGGATGAGCAAGGAGAACGTTTTCACCAGACAGCATTGCCATTCGAATTAAGGTAACAAAAACCGTTTATATTTGTATGTATGCAATTTTAAAACTTCTTGACATACTTATATTTAGATATCGAGGCAAACAATCTCCAGATGCCCTAATGGCAGAGATTTGTTGGCGCGCAAAAAATTTATTTAATGATGCTGATTTTGGAAGAGTACCAAAGCTTGAGGAGGAAGATGACGGTGGAGAAGAGGAAAATGGAGATATTGCGGATCTACAAATATTAGAGGATTTCGAAAATTCAGATTGAGAATATGCATAATGATGTCACATATATAACTGCAATTGAATATTTCAATTGAAATTACTTCGAAATAAATAAATCTGTATTCCCATAAATATGACTATCAAAATTGGTAAAACTAAAATTATTACAAATAAAATATAACAAATAAACACCAAAACCAATACTTTATTAAATTCTTCTGCAAAAACTTTAGTTTCATTATAAGAATTTGAATTAAAAATTAAAATATGTACCCACAGGGCAGACTTTATGAGCCAGTTTGGGTATCTAGACACGTTCAGATTATATTGGTATGTTCACAAAAGTTGTTCGGCTTTACCTTGGCTACAATTTTGCCGAATATAGTGTATGAAAAATCAGGATTTCCTAAAAGTTATGATCAAAAAATTGTAAAAAAAATTTTTTTGTCTACTTTTTTTTAAAAATAATTTTGGGATAAAATATATTTTTGCCACAAAATTTAATCAAGAAATATTCAGTACACTCTTGGCTACATTTTTGCTGAACATAGTTAAGCGATATTTTTAAGTACTGACTAGCTATTTGACAAAAACTGATGACACCTTTTTTTGGGCATGGTGGTAATATTGGGAAACTTTGGAGGCCCATAAAAACAAAACGGTCACCAAATTGACCAAACTGAGTATAGAGTTTTCCTACAATTTGATAGTAGAATCGAACCTATATAGTCACGACCTTGCACTTTTCAAAAGGTCTTCATTTGTTGCATAGTGTTATTAGAGGATTTAAACTAACTCGAATTTACTTAATCTCCCGTTAACGTCTAACCGAAAGATGGATTTCCGGGTATAATATTTTGTACGAAAAATTTCAAATCAATTTAAAATCACATTTCCTAGGCTCGACAAAAAACATGAATTTTTCTTATAGATCTACCGGAATTATGGAAATATTTCATAAGAACAGCCTTAACTATTAGAAAGGTTATATTGAGGTCAATGAATATTAAAGATGACCATTGGCCTCCTCGAGACAAAAACATCGATATATCGCACTGTGAGATCCGACAGTAAATACAGAAAATCTGACAAAAATACTCAAAAAGGTAACCCCTACATTCGGCAAAAAACATAAATTGTATTTTTTAACAGTTCTGTTGGAAATATCGAAAAACTTCTTTAACAAAAGTTTAATGATTTTTTGCGGGCTTTAATTTTCTGACAATAGGGTGGTAGAAACTGAGATCTGGTAGGTAAATACTAGAATGAGATATTTGAGGTTAATGACTATTAAATCAAAATATTGGCCTCCTCAAGACGAAAACATCGATATATGTATCACACTTTGAGATAGGACTATAAATGTCGAAAATATAACGAAAAATGTGGTTTGGCAACCCCTACTTTCGGCAAAAAAAATTAAAAGTTTTTTTTTTTCAAAACTGCCTTGCAACAATACTTTATATTCTGTGGTGTACGGCGAACTTTTTTTTTCGAGACGCCCTAATGTATATATATGTATATATATATATATATATATATATATATATATATATATTATATATGAAATTTATTTGTTGGTGGTTAAGCAATGTCTATATGCAATTCATTGGTGCTTTACCAAATCATCAGTAGACTTTAGCCACAGTTTTGAAAAGTCAAAAACCTCTTATCTTATGCATATACTTCTAAAAACCATCTGAGAATTCACAATTTGTAAATTTTCAAAAATTACAACGGAATAAGCATAGTAGGCTTTGAAACTCATATAAAACTAAGCCAACAAACAAATTATATTCGATATGAATCTATTTTATTTTTCTACACCTTTATACAATCAGAAATCCATTGGGTAACAAGAAAAGTATTTATAAGGCAAAATGAAAAATAAAATCTAAATCAAACTGTTATGAAATTTTTATTTGTCACAACCAAGGGCAGATGCAGCCTTCAGGTCAGGGGGTCATGTCATGTCAGAAAAAAAGGGAATGTTAAACTAGCATCACAAAATGTTAATTTAAAATCATGGTAAAATTTTACGAACCCTATACCTAATATAAAATTATCATTAATACGAATAGATTTCAAACATTATGGTGTTAATATTACCTTAAAACACATTACAGTGCTATCCCGATACATAATCCGAACACTGCTACAAACCGGACAGTACCACTTTTTTTACTCTATAATACGGAGAGTAATTTTTTTAAAATTTTTTTGTTTCATTCATGTTATACTCTTTGAATGATAACGGAACTTTTTACTGTAGTATTCGTCTACGCGTGGAATTTTTGCAATTTTGCTTTAGTTAGTTGAGTGTTTTTGTTGAGATAGGCTCGCAAAACTTATTAAAGTTTATGCTATACATATTTTTAAAAATTTCTTTATATAACTGGACATTGTAAAACAATCACCGCTATTGTGTTTGGCGTTTGACGCCTGAAAATTCGACAAATTGTAATAGCTTAAAGACAAAAAGCTAAATTTTCTTTAATCTATTACAATATGTCGAATCTGAAGGCGAAAAACGCCAAACACAATAAAGGTGAATGAATAGTAATAGCTAAAGATCACATAAAAGTTTAAGAATAAAAAAGAAGTGTGGACTATTGGATGAATTAGTAACAGGCAAAACAGTAAGATGTGTTGCAGACAAATTTGGCGAAAAAAAATCGACCGTGTTCGATATTAAAAAAAATAGTGCTGCTTTAAGAGAATTTATGTCTAGCATATACTATATATGAATTTTCGTTTCATATACTACATATAAATGTAACATTTATTGAAAATGCTATAAAAAAACTACTTTCGTACTAACCAAAAATGTAATAACTTAAAAATATGAATGTGATAACTTCTCATATTCAATTTTCGTTAAAATATTGGTTAAATAGTTGATATTCCTACTAACTAGCACCACTTGCAAAAGTGGAAAAATTGAACAAAGAACGCTGATGAGATGGCGTAGCGGCCTCGAAATCAGTACTGATCCGTTCTGCTGGTTTGATGATTATTGAAAAATATTCTTAATATTCCAATCTTAATATATAAATTAATAAAAATAGAATTTGAACAAATTCATTTATTAATAAAATAATAAAAAATGGTTTGCAGTCTTGCAGATTCGAACTTAAGCCCGTTGATAAAATTAACAATTTACATAAGAAAGTTCGACTAATAAAAATTCATACATAATTTATATATAAAATTGATTTATTTTATATTGTTTGCATTATGTATGTATGCAGGTAAAAAAATTAGCATCTGTAATCCGGACACGCTCAGGATTTATGGTGTCCGGATTATCGAGATAGTACTGTACTTAATGCAAAAATAATGTACTTTTTACGGTTTTGTATTTACAAAAACTTGACTAAGCTACTACTATCACGGAAATTCGACTAAAAAATGTTTAGCTTTACAGTCGACTCCGCCTTACTGGAAATAACCAAAACCAAATTTTTTCAGTTATCCTATTTTTTTCTCTAAAACGTAGTTCGGATTATTGAAATTTGTTACAGTTATGCGTACTGCTTAAAATCAGTAAAACAATATATTTTATATCAAATCTGTATATTTTCTTTACGTCAGTTTAACGTAAAAATTTTATTTAAATAAAATTATTCATAGAATTATTCATTTTGTTGTTGAAATTTTTCACGAATTCCTCGAAAATGTCTAGCCACTTGCATTGACAATATAAAAAAATACAATATAGTTCGTAAGAGCGAAAAGGGCAAATACATTTTTCCATTTAATTTTTTAACGGACAAAACATGCACAATTTTTTCAGCATTAAGTTATGCAATCGATTTCTAACAAATAAATTTGTTATTGTATATTTTTTCATAAAGCGAAGTAAGTTTCGTACAAAACGTAGTTGTGCGCTAGCTTTTGGTTTTCAATAATACGATATATTCAATAAAGCGATGTTTGGCTTTAAAGTGAATAACACTAGCTGCGTTTCAAATCAGTGCAGGGACTTGCATCGCTTTCAGTGTTGCGCTAATGCGGATTCGACTGTATTTTAAAATTTAAATGATCCGCACAATAAACAAGTGAACTTGTGTACATTTCATATACATGTACATAAATGATTTTTTTATGTTTCTAATAGAACGATGCAAAGTAGTGATGAACGCTTCATACAAGCATGTGTGAGACGACTCGAGATCGAACATATTTTACTGACATCATACATGAAAGTTTTTATTCTCCTTTGACAACGCAGCAAAAGAGATTGTTGAATGAAAACAGTATCATATCGGCCAAGGCGAATTCACTACTAGGTGAACTAGATTTGCAACCCTGCAGAAACTACATGTATTTTGTTTGTGTCAAGGCGAATTCATACAAGGTGGACTCATTTATGCAACTCTGTATAAAATTTTTGAACTGTCAAATAAAATGCTTTGGAAAAACAATGGCCGCACACAATAACAGTTCTATTTGACAGTTCAATAATTTTGCCTTGGTAACAGCTGATCACCATTTTCTGAACTAAGGCCACCTGGTATGAATTCGCCTTGGTTTGTGTAAAATATTTCGAGCTGTCAAATAGAAAGAAATAAGAAAAATGGAGATTGTGATGGCGATACTGAAGCAAAACAACACAGAAACTAAGTAAGAAAATGGCAAAGTATATATTTATTATATTTGTGTGCCCAATAACCAATAATAATATATAAAATTATTATTTTACACATTTGTATAATTTTTAGAATCATTAGGTATTGCTAATATGGTAATGGCGGTGACACCACAACAGCCACAAAAAAACTAATTGAACAGAGGAGTCCACCCAAGTCATATTCAAGTCTGCGACGTTCTCAACAGTACGCCCAGCATATACCTGATCACCAACAGCTGCTCTCCCATCCATGCTGATGCCAACAGATCAAGCTATGCTTGAAGCAAATCTTGTGCAGATGTATCATAAAGAAAATCTGCAGGCCCAAATGCTAGCCCGCCTAACCACCCAATTACGCTGCTCAAGCACATTTGGCTTAACAGCAATCTGCTGTAACACGGGTATTAAAACAATAACATGTTAACATCAGGTTGATACAGTTCTCGGATTCTTTTCACAATAAAATTTGTGTAAATAGGAACTGTTATCACATTTAACTAAGCCACCTAATAAGTGGTGACAAACACAATATACATGAGCACTGATGATGAAAGTGTTACCGCTTTCGAAAACAGCTCTTCTGTGTAAGTTGAACAGAACTGGTGTTGACTTTCCTTTGTGCCTTGCAATATTTATCATGTCTTTCTGAGCTTTAAAAACAAATTTCGAAAAATTAGCCTATGAATCTTAATTCAATTTAATATAACTTAAGTAAATTAGAAGTTCCATATTAATAACCAATTATTACACATAATGTACTATTTGAGCTGAAAATGTGTGCCATCAGTCCTTTACAATCAGCAAAATTATTTTCTTAATAAAAATTAATGAATTTCAAAGTCGTATGTATATTGATGTAGGTAATAATATATTTAGATCAATAAATATTTGTTGTCCTAGTATTGTCACTTTATATTATTACATCATGATTAAGCCAAATTTTGAAATATTCTGGATGTTACAACTTCTGATTAAATTGATATTCATTCCTTCCTGCAAAAATTAATATATATATATATATATATATATATATATATATATATATATATATATATATATACATGTCTATATATACATATCTATATATATACATATATATCTATGTATATGTATGTATATATATATATATATATATATAGATATATATATATATATAATTGTTGTTTGCCTTTATTGACCTTTTCTTATATACATATGTATTTTAGAATGATTGAGTTCGAGGTCGTTTTTGTAAAAATCATTATAATTTTTCTATTTTATTCGATATTTCGTCAACAATTTGTTGACATCATCAGGAATAACAATCGAAAATTAAAATTTTCTGTATAAATTGGTTTTGAAATATGAAAAAAAAAATTTTCGAACATATCTATGTTTTAAAAAATATTAACATAAAAACGAAAGCATATATACAGGCTTGTATATATTTATACATGTATACATCAATACATACATGAACGTATACATATATGCATACATGAACATACACAACTACATATAAACATATACACACACACAGAGAGATACAAACACATATGCATTTACATACACATATGCACATATGTATGTGTGTGTATGTGCATATGTGTATGTACCTCGAGGATTTTTCAAAAAAAATTTCCAATTATCTCATGGGTGGATAAGGCACGCCAAACAGTTAGCTTGGGGCAATGCAATGGTTTTTGATGTTTCAATCGAGGGTTGCGGGTTCTTGGAGGCTAGTAACAGCAGTTCTGCTCGTTGACGTGGACGTTTAATTGAACATAAGTCCCGTCGATCCAAAAAATGGGATTTGCAGTGCGAAAACGCTCCAACATTGTTTCACAAAAATTTGTACGTAAATGATAGTCACTTTCTTTCAGTTCTTGAACGATTTGAATTTTAAAAGGATGGAACTTGAGATCCTTTTTTAATATTTCATGAATAATCGTTCTTGGAAGACCCAGTGAGGCTGCTCTTTTCCGCATTGAAAGTTGCGGATTTTCACCTAAACTGCTTCCAATCAGTCTAATGTTTTCGGGAATAAGATCGACTGGCCCTGGCCGTGAGATTTTCATAGCCGAAACAGTTGTGCGGAATCTTTGCGAACGAATTATATTTACACTCGGGTCATCACTTACTCGCCGAATAGCGAACGTTGAACAAAATTGTCAATGAGCAATTACGTAATGCTCATTAGTCTTAAAAAATGTCTCCACAGCGATCGCGCGAGTTAAGGTCAGACTTAACGTTTGCCTCCTTTGTTCATTAATCTAAACACACACACGCACATTTACATACCTACCAAGCATGGTTAATCATGTTCCTTTGTCCCTTGTTTAGGTAAATCTTGTTACAGATAAGAATATCTAAAACATGACGAATCATGCTAACATAAATATAGTTTAAGATAAGAAATTAAGTAAAAACATGTTTTATTATGTTTAAGAACTAACAAAGAAATGTATCAACAAAGAAATGATAGTTAGGTAAAAAACAAGTAATCATGTTATCAATAAAAGAAAACTAGAATTGTAATCTTAAACTAAATTTTAGTATTTAAGAAAGTAAAAAGTAAGTTGTCAGTTAGTTATGAAATAATATTGAATAACACATAGTGCTTAAGTTTCTAACTCCTAAGGAAAATAAAAAATTATACGCGTACGCGTAGAAAAATATATTTTTTTCCTTTAGTAAAAACACTAAACTTTAATTGGCGATCCTGCCAGGAGAATAATTAAATTTATTCTTCTAAGAGCGGACCAGCGTAATCCTTGTCGCAGCAAGGACGTGAACTTTTTGTGACAGTGAAAAATTCTTCATAGGAAGAATAAGTGTAAAATTTTATAAAAAATAAATTGAAAATTAGTTATAAAAACAAAAGTAATTTTATATAAATGAGTTTTACAAAAAAACAAAAAAAAGAGGACATCTATGATAAAAATCGCATAATAGAAGACGATATTTTAACAAAAATGGAACCGAACACAAGCAAGGATGCCCAAATAGGAATACTCACTGCCAGGCTCAGCGAAATGGAAAAAATTTGTCAGAGTTTGATGGAGAAGATGAATAGCTTACAAATTAATCCAACTTTAGCTTCAGCCCCAATAATACAGTTAAAAGACGTAGCTACCAACTACAGAACTGCATCAGACATATCATTAGAAGTTTTTAAGGCACTCCCAACGTTCGATGGCAAACAAGCTGAATACAGAGCATGGAGGGAAGATGCGTCTCGCCTAATGAACGATATCAAGGCATTTGAAGGACAAAGCCGTTATTCGGAAGCCTTGTCCATAATTAAAACAAAAATTAGAGGAAGATCGTCAGATGTGTTAACAAATAACAACACACCGTTCAATTTCGAAGCTATAAAAAACAGACTGGACTATACATATGCGGATATGCATCCACTGTATGTGCTACAAGAAGAATTAAGAAGAATATCTCAAGGTAGATTGTCCCTTACGGAATACCATGATAAAATTAACCAAGCATTGAACCTTATTACATCAAAAATTTTAATGTCTGGCGAGCAACCAACCGTCACAGATGCTATGACGAGGAGTGCAAATGAAGAAGCTGTACGTGTATTCATCAGTGGCATTACAAACCCATTTATAAGATCCACACTCTATGCCAACACACTCAATGATCTAGAGCACGCCTACGCTGTAGCCAGAACAATCGAGCACGATAATCAACATCAAAATCTGCGATTATCATACGATGCCGAGAGACAGAATCAGTAAAGACAACATTACCCAACTCATCACAATTCCTACAATCGACGTCCGAATTATGACACTAGGAGATTCGCACCACAGCAACAGGGATACAATCAACCATACAATCAAAACCAACCGTCTAGGCCTACTCCAATGGAAACAGATTCCAGGCAAGTCGTGCAAGCACAGAGGAGAACTAACTTTCAACAAAATAATCAACACCATCCTTTCACAAACAACCAGCCATGGAAGAGGGAGCACAGCGGTAATTACCAAACAAATAAACACCAACGAATAAACCAGTCGCAACAACAAGATGACAACTCTAGTACGTATGCTGAACCGGATCAAATGGTAAATAATGTAAGAATAGATAATTTAAACTAAGAAGCGGGTTGCCCTACCTCACATTAAGTAGCGAAGTAACAAATAAGAAATACGATATTTTAATTGATACAGGAGCAACCCACAATTATATAAGAGTAAAGTGTGATTCGTCAGACAGGATTAAAATCAAACCAATTAAAATTAAAACCATAAATGGTTATTCATTTGCAAATACCAAAAGAGTGATTAAATTAATGAACAAAGAGATAACTTTCTTTGAACTTAAAGACATAGAATCTTTTGATATGATTTTAGGGATAGAAGGATTGAAAATATTAAATGCCGAAATAAGCCTTAGGGACATGACCTTAACCACCATAAGTAGTGATAGTCAACCCAAATTAAATTATATTATAGGAGATGAAAGGTACAAGGAAGAAATAGATAGAATGATAAAGGAAAATAATGGCATAGGACCATTACCCTTCACGACGACAATTGAAGCTACAATCAGAACAAAGAACGAAGAGCCAATATGGACAAAACAATACCCGTATCCTATAGCGGATAACGAGTTTGTTAACAAAGAAATAAGAAAGTTACTGAACGAAGGTATTATACAAAAAAGTAATAGCCCATAAAACTCTCCAATATGGACAGTCCCTAAAAAGGGTATGGACGAGCAGGGAAGACCGAAGAAACGAATGGTTATAGACTTTCAAAAATTAAATGCCAATACAATTTCAGACAGGTACATTATCCCAGATGTAAACATGACAATCCAAAATCTAGGTAAGGCTAAGTATTTTACAACTTTAGATTTGGAATCAGGCTTCCACCAGATAAGAATCGCTGAAAAAGATAGGGAAAAAACAGCTTTCTGCGTTAATGGCGGGAAATATGAATTCGTTCGTATGCCATTTGGCTTAAAAAACGCACCTTCAATATTTCAGAGATGTGTGGACGACATACTTAGGGATTACATAGGAAAATTTGCGTACGTATACATAGATGATGTACTTATATACTCATCTTCTCCCGAAGATCATATGAAACATATTAAAATAATTGTGAACGCATTGAACAAGGCCACTCTAAAAATCTCCAATGAAAAATCTAAATTTTTCCAAACAGAAGTAGAATATTTAGGTCATGTAATAAAACATAATAGAATTGCAACGAATCCAGAAAAAGTGAAGGCAATAAACAATTATCCAGTTCCAAAAACTCTAAAAGACTTAAGAGGTTTTTTTAGGAATGACAGGATATTATAGGAAATTTATTAAAGGATACGCTAGCATAGCAAAACCCTTGACAGTACATTTAAGGGGAGACAACGGTCTCACTGAAAGCCATAGACAACTTAAAAACTTGCTTAAGAGAACAAGTAGAACTTTTCCAACCAGACTATTCAAAACCATTTGAACTAACAACTGATGCATCCAACATAGCACTTGGAGCAGTTCTTAGTCAAAATAAAAAACCAATATTTTTCTTGTCACGAACCTTAAGTAAAACAGAAGAAAACTACAGTACTAATGAAAAAGAACTTTTAGCAATCGTTTGGTCGTTACAAAAATTAAGAAACTATATCTACGGTGTAGCTGACTTAACGATCTACACCGACCACCAGTCTTTGACATTTGCGATATCCGAAAAAAACCCAAATACAAAATTAATGAGATGGAAAAACATAATTGAAGACTTTGGAGCCAAATTGGTATACAAGCCAGGTCATTTAAATGTCGTAGCCGACGCCCTTTCAAGACAGCAAGTAAACTCATCAACAATCAGTACAGTTCACTCAGCTGCAAGTTCACCCACAGACGTTATTAAAACTGTATCGCAACCTTTTAATGCGTATGCTATTCAAATTGAACTCGTACCAAATAGAAAAATAAATGAAACTCGAACTCGAACAACATTTCCGAACAAAGTTAGGCATACAGTAAACTTTACAAGTGAACAAAATTTAATTACAGAATTGAAAAAGGTATTACAGCCAAATAAAATTACTGCAATACATACTACTAGAGAAAATATTTATGCATTTGGTCCAATAATAAAAAACACTTTTAATACTGCAAATTTCGTGTTCACACCAACAAAACTAATCGATGTTAGAGAAAAAGAAAAACAAATCGAAATAGTTAAAAGAACACATAACAGAGCACACAGAGGCTATAAAAACAACATTTATGAGATAGTTGAAACTTACTACTGGCCTGAAATGAAACAACAATGCAAGGCATTTAATAAAAAGTGTACACCTTGTCTTTATGGTAAATATGAAAGAAATCCTACAAGAGAACCACTTGGAGATTCTGATATACCAATAGAACCAGGAAAATACATACACATGGACATTTACTTTAATGATAAAAAAACATTTCTAGTCGCTATCGATAAATTCTCAAAATATATTACCCTCAGAGAAATTGATTCAAGAGAACGTATGTCTGAGAAAATGGAAGAAGTTATCACAAATAATTACCCGAACTGCACACGATTAATGACTGATAATGAAAGATGTCTAAATACGCCAGCAGTGAATATGATGTGTGAAAAATATGGAATAAGAAAAATAGAAACTCCAGTCTATAGATCGACTTCTAACGGACAAGTTGAACGCGCTCATAGTACAATCTCCGAGCTAGCGAGAATATTCAAAATTCAAAACGAAACCACAATAATAGAAGAAATTTATAAAACAATCAGAGAATTAAACAACACTTTACATACAGTTACAGGATTCAAACCAATTGACATCCTATTCAACAGAATTAAGTATGATAAGAAGCAAATCCACCAAAAATTAAAAGCAGCATCAAAAAAGGTACAAGAAAGACTGAATCAAGGTGCGAAACACCGAACATTTTCACCAAACGAGCAGATACTAGTAAAAATCAAAGGTGTACGGAAAAAGAAAGACGCTAGATATATTAAATACGTTGTAAAAGAAGACCGTGAGGACACTGTCTTAACTACAAGGGGAAAGATCGTGCATAAGGATAATATAAAGAATTATACCATTAATCATGATAATCATCTTCCTGACATTACTCGCAGTGGCCATACCAGAAATACAGGCGGAAACAGAAATTAAAAAACTAGATGAACAGAAATATGTTTTAACCCAGACTAATGACGTTTTTTTATTTGACGAATATTCATACCTCTTCCACGTCACAAACTTAACAAAAATAACTACTACATATCAGCAAATCTTTAACAAATATTCTTACCCCACCATCGAGGAACATATTTGGACAAAGAAAATTGAAATATTAGTAAATCAACTTAATGAACATAAACGACATACGAGATCCCTAAATTTTTTAGGATCAGCATTAAAATTCATTACGGGAAATCCAGATCATGACGATTTCATATTGATGGAAACAAAAATAAACGAATTAATAAATAATAATGAAAAACAACGTTTGGTTAACTCAAGGTTTGAAAAATTAATTGATGCATTACAAGGCCAGACTCTCGAAAGCCACCTCATCTTAGAACAAGTACATGACCAACTCTTATTACTTGTCAGAACAATTAATGCTGCAAAAAATAACGAATATTTAACCGAATCGTTAAACTTAGACGACGTAAAGGAAATAATAGATCATGAATTAATCTCAGTACCCATAATAAACATTCTAGAATACGCAGATATACATATAGCCAGGACAGGAGACTTATTTATAACTATCTATAAATATCCTATATTGAATAAGGACTGCAAACTTTTTAAAATCACTCCCATAAGCTTTAGGCACGGAAAAATTCAAACGGATGATCAAATTTCCCAATGCAATAAAGATTATGTTAGGGTAAACTTTTGCAAAAACTTTTTAGGAAGGAACATATGCCAAAGAAACAATGATACAGATAAGTGCATACTTCCGCTACTGACAAACAGAAACAGCAAGTGTACAGTTATACAAGAATATAACAAACCATTATTAGAAATTGACGAAGGCTCAATACTATTGGACGGAAACCACAAAGTAAACAATATCACCACTACGGGTATAACTTTCACGTACACAGACCAGGTCACGATAGACAACAAGACATATAGAAATATTAACGACAGAATAATTAAGGCCATCCATATGAAACACGACGAAGACTTTGAAATTTTGAAAATAATAAACTCTGATACCAAATGGGCTTTTAATAACATAGACTCATTAAAAAAATTCTCTATTCCATTTGAACAGCACCCAATCAAGTCTTTCATTTTTTGTATATTAACCCTGACACTCTTAATAATAATAATTTTTTCAATAATAAAAATAGTAACTTGCATAACAGTATGGAAACACAAAATTGCAATCCGTAAAATTGAAAAAGCATATATTATGGAATTGCAACGTATTAGGAAAGATCGGGACGATCTTGCTTAACCCAGGGGGGAGTTAAGGTCAGACTTAACGTTTGCCTCCTTTGTTCATTAATCTAAACACACACACGCACATTTACATACCTACCAAGCATGGTTAATCATGTTCCTTTGTCCCTTGTTTAGGTAAATCTTGTTACAGATAAGAATATCTAAAACATGACGAATCATGCTAACATAAATATAGTTTAAGATAAGAAATTAAGTAAAAACATGTTTTATTATGTTTAAGAACTAACAAAGAAATGTATCAACAAAGAAATGATAGTTAGGTAAAAAACAAGTAATCATGTTATCAATAAAAGAAAACTAGAATTGTAATCTTAAACTAAATTTTAGTATTTAAGAAAGTAAAAAGTAATTTGTCAGTTAGTTATGAAATAATATTGAATAACACATAGTGCTTAAGTTTCTAACTCCTAAGGAAAATAAAAAATTATACGCGTACGCGTAGAAAAATATATTTTTTTCCTTTAGTAAAAACACTAAACTTTAATTCGCGATGTTCAACCGATCACAGCGAAATCGTGACTCACAAATCCGCACAATCGATAATTCCAACGGCCTCACCTCCCCTCTGCACCGTTTATTACTTTTTGAAATAATCGAAATTAAAAATATAAATTTGCCACCAGACACCCTGTGTTACACTCCCCTAAACAATACTTGTTGAGCGAAGTTGTATTAATATTACAAGAAGATCTTCAGACTTCCCCATCAAAGTAGGTAATAGATTTGTATAACAGTGCTTTGCCGTAGTGCGAGTAGTCGTATCTATGGGCTAAGAATATTAAGTATTTTGCGCACATTTGAACAAAATGCCTAATAAAAATGTGTCGTTTAGACCTTTTTGGTGTGTATATAGTTTGCATTATCTAAAGCTATAGTTTGGCTGCTTTTTATCAATATGAGCACAAACGTAGTAGCCTAATTTAACTCAAATTTTCAGCACTTAAGTTTTAAGTTAATTGTTACAACCATTCGCCTGACCTTTTACGAATATCTCAGTCATACATTGTGATGCTATTCTAATGTAAATACTTGTTCTTGTTGTGTTGCATATTGGAACATACATACATACATACTACGTACATATATGGGAATAAAATATATCTGCAAAATTTTCAACTACATATTGACCTGCAGTTGGCTTAGAAGCCTGATTTATATATTATATCATAACGAATATCATTGCCACTCAAAACTCTGACAGTTAAATTGTTTAATTCAGATTCTGTGATCGTGATATGGACTGTATGGTATAGTGAAAAATTGTGAATAATTTGGTGAAACTTTTATTGGATTTTTTTTTTTTGCTATCAAGTGGTTTCTGACGTTTACGTATCCTTAATTTAAAAAACTAAAGTAAAATTTTAGCATGGCCTTACACCAATTATGCACATGTCATGTCAAACACAAACTATAATTGCAATTGCCTTCCAGTGGCTGTCGATCGCATAGTTGCCCCAAATGTTGTCAATCAGCCCGCATGGCGGATGTGCGTTTTATACTTGAGTTGCTTTGCCGGTACAATTAGGAACGTTTCGTGTTTCATTTTTCGCTCATGAAATGAAAACATGTATGGATGTACATAAATACTGATTTACGTAGATACATACATAAGTATGTATGTATGGATATACTATACATATGTATGTAGCAGATAAACACAGCACACAACAAAAATATCGTTAAGAAACATAATGCTTGTATGCATGGATATGTAGATAAGTGTGTATGTACACAAAAAGTGCTGAATAACAAAAAATAAAAATGACCTGACGAAGTATATGTACAACAAAATATTACCATGACATGAGAATGTTCGCGAAAACCTTCAACTAAACCAACAACAGAGCATAGAATTCAGTTGCGGTGAGCTCTTAACAGCTAACCATAGGAATGCAATACCGATTCCTGTCAAAAGAATCTATCTTTATGTTATTTAACCCTGGAATATCATACTTCGTCGTTTCGACGACTCATGTTTACGTTTTGTATATCTCTTCCTCTATTTGTATATATCAATACCTGATTTTTCGTATAGCACTATCCGCTGATATGGCCTTGCTGTGCGCGCAGCTATAGCTCTCTACGTATTGGGCAAGTTTTATATTTTTGCATATGTATCATTGAAACCATGGCTTATACAAAATATAATTTTGTTATTCATTCGTAAATCATAGACTGACACTTTTGAAAACAAGTTTCTTTAATTACTCAATATGTTAATTTTCAAATGCAAACAAATTTAACCGATTATGTAAACTATTATTATAAATTCCCATGTCATGTTTTAAAAAATCAACCAAATGAAGTAAAGCTATGAAACGCGCTTTTATGGCAAATTAATAATAAAACAATAGTTTATGTTTACTTTTTTTTATTAACATACAAAATAAATAATTGAAAGAAATAAGTTTCATTTATTTAGTTGTTGCCGGTCTTCTTTCATTGACTTTCGAATATCTCCGTCGTCGATTCGACGAACTATGACGCCTACGCCACAAAAATATGTATGATATTCTAGGGTTAAGGATATGTTATATAGGTATAAGATACCAAACACAATAAAAAATCAATCGTAGTCAGACATAAGTTACGATCACACTTGGCAAATATTTGCCTAAAAACCCTAACCACTAAATACTAATGAAATATATTTTGATTCAGATACGAGGTTGTTAAGTAAAAAAGTTTCATACGTAACAAAGAGATATTATCATGTACCTAATTCAATATAGTTGAAAACTGTATAAACACTTATGGCTCATTTAGCTGAACGTTGAAATCGCAAATGTGAGCTAAATGTAAATGTTAGGTAAATGTTAATGTTGCTACACTTATAGAATGCTTAAAATCGTGTCATATGTTTATGACAAAAACAAACAACATATAACTATGTATTTATAAAAACAAGATCATCAAAAATTCCCAAAATATTGTGTCTCCTGTAAGCTATATCGATTGAGTGTATTTAATAAAGAAAATAATATTTGTATTTGTATGTTGAAATACTTTACAAAGTAAATTTGCAAAGTATTTGGTGCACAGATGCCGACGGAGTGACTTAGACTATATGCCGGCTGTGACTGTGACTGACTGTACACGACCTATGCCTTCACATAGGAAGTAGCAACGTAGTTAACCACGGAATATTCCTCAGAAGAACTGTAAAACTATACAGTTATCTGAGGTGTTGAAATTAACTAGTGCGAGTGAGACGCAAAACTCTCGAAAGAGAGTAAACAATCAGTGGTCTGGCTGCACTTAAAAAATAATTGCCAACGAGGCTTGATGTTAACTGACTCAGAGCTGCTTTGCGACTGAGAAAATAATATAATATAATGGATGTGGAAAATATGTTTATCACAAAAAATCTGATGCGTTTCACTTTCAAAAATAAATACAATAAAACTCTATACAACTGTTTAAAACATTGATGGCACTTTAATATGTTTATGTGATTGGCGTTCGTGTTGAAAAAGTACGCAAATTAATTAAATGGAGCAAAGAGGCATCAGAAACACCAATATACAGAACTAATAGGATAATGAGTCATTCCTTGGCATAAGTTTGATAAAATGGGCACATTTTTTTCCATATTACAATATATATTAAATGTTTTGTTATATTACACAAATGTATATATTTACGTACAAGCGAGTGTTTAATACATCTGAAACGAACAACCACATACAGCCATGCGATATTTCATTGTGAATAAAACATTTATTTAGAAGGTTAAACACATAAAATGCATATATCATGTAATTATACATATATATGTATCAGCTAAACATATCAAAAGAGAAATAAGTACCAAAAGAGGTCTTTTGTGCCCCATTCTCATTCAACATACATACATCCCATCACTGTCTACAACTGTCACGTAACCTTAGAATAAAATTCTATTTTCTGCAGGTTCCAACGTTACGGCAACATTTTATTAAAGTCAAGTAAGCGTTTTCACAACTTGCCATATTACAGTTTGGATCAGCTGACACATTTACCTAACATTTACGATTTCAACGTTCGGCTAAATGAGCCTTTATCTGAATTAAGAGATTTATCATTGGTATATATTGGTGTGATCGCATTCAAAAACATTATACGGTTGGACATTACATAGCGTCTATACCTGATATAATATCAAATATATTTCTATCAGCAAACGTCAAATTTCATAGCAGAGAGAATAATATTACGTGTGGACTGCAATATTAGTATTATCTTAATATTATTCAAATATTATAATATTGTTTTCATAATATATATTTAGAAAACAATATCATGAACTGTCAGAGCACAAGAAAATAATTTTATGTATTAAAATAGACGTCAAAAGTAATTTTTAAACAATCGCTTTAAACAAATATATATATATATATATATATATATATATATATATATATATTTTTTTTTTTTATTAACCTTATCAGTTTATTGTAATATTTATCAAGCTTGTGGTCGTTTTTTATAATATATTATTTCTTATAATTTTTATTCGATATTTCGTTAACAGCTTGTTAACATCTTCAGGAAATAAAAATTATTAAAATTTTATACATAGAAAAATGGTTTTGAAACATGACATGAAAAATTATTCAAAATATTTGTTTTTCAAATACAATAACATAAATAATTTTTTCAACATTAACAATTTATAGCAAAATACAATTTTTCAACATTAACAATTTATAGTAAAATACAATTATTTTGCCTTTCAACATTATAATAAAAATCTTATAAGAAAATTATTTTTTTATATATGTATAACATGAAAAAACTTATACATAGTATAAATTAGGCGCATATAATTAATTTTTTTTTTTTTCTTTTTTTTTTTTTTTTTTTTTTTTTATATATATATAAAACATAAACGTACATAAAGGAACATAAATATGTATATATACAAATGTACATACTCATATGCATACGTACATACATACATATATACATACGAACACACACATATATATATACACGTACACACGTACACATACATACACCCATACATACACATACACATATATATATATATATATATATATATATATATATATATATATATATATATATACATATATACACATACATGTACATACACATACACACATACATCCATACATACATATACATACACATATAGATACACATACACATACATATACATATATACACACATATATATACCTAAAATTATAATAATAATAACAACACCAATAATATAATACAATAAATTATCCCTAGCAAATAATATATAGTTAATATACACAATTAAATTATGTAAATCTGCAATTTTTACTAACTAAATGTCTATAACTCTGTGCTAATTTTTCTGTATCTGTTTTAAAATTTATTCTTTGTGATGATGGTGTGTTTATTATTTCTAACATTTCTAACATTAATCTACGTTTATAGTTATTTTCTGTGTTTAATATTGAAACATTTTCAAAATCTGGAAAATGATATGATTTAGAACAATGGGAAGATAAAGCTGTTTTTTGTGAATTTATATTCCTATATTTTTGATCTGATTTATGACCTGCTATCCTAGTCTTTAATTTATTTTTGGTCGTACCTACATATACTTTATCACAATTCTCTATATCATTACCCTTGCATGGTATTTTATATACTAAATTTGATCTATCCCATTTTTCAATTTTATCTTTAGTTTTACTAAATAGTCTGTTTAATGTATTACACGTTCTATGAGCTATTCTATATTTATCTGTATCATAAATTCTAGATTTTGTTAACCTTTCTGAAATTCCTGGTATGTATGTTAAAGATTTAAATAATTTTTGTTCTGTATTATTATTATTAGTACTTTCTGTTCTTCTATTTCTATATTGTGATATTAATTTATTAATTATGTGATTTGGAAAATTGTTATTTTCTAATATATTTATAACCTTCTTCTTATTGCTATTGTGAAATTGTTTATCACTTATATTTAGAACCCTTTCTATAAAATTCCTAGCTGTGTTTATAATAATATGTCTACTATGTTTTGAATAGTAGTTAATCATCCTTCCCGAAGCTGTAGGTTTCTGGAACCAATCTATTATCAATTTATTACCTTTCCTAATAACTAGAGTATCTAAATAAGAAAGTTTTAAGTCATTTTCTTTTTCAACTGTAAATTTAATGTTGGAATTAAATTGATTTAATGTTGATAACATATTATCTATCTCAGATGTATGAAGGATGCAAAATAAGTCATCTACATATTTTGTCACTATTTTAGGTTTTATATTAAGTTTTTGAATTGATATGTCTAATAATTCCTCCATTACTATATCTGCTATTATTGGAGATGCTGGTGATCCCATAGGAAGACCCCTTTGCTGCATATATATTTTGCTATTATATTGAAAATACCTATTATCTTCTATACAAAACTTTAAAATACGCAAAAATAAACATTTTTCAATCTGTGTATACCTTCTTATCATTTCCCATTTGTTTTCAATTGTATTAATTGCAAAATCAATAGGTACACTTGGGAATAGGGAAACTACATCAAAAGAAATTAAGCTTTCATTATCAGATATATGTTGATTCCTAATTTTATTCACAAATTCTATTGAATTTTTAATATTATATTTAGAATCCTTAGTAATATTTTTTAAAATATTTGTAATATATCTGCATAATTCATATGAGGGTGAATTTATAAAAGAACATATAGGTCTTAATGGAAAATTGTCTTTATGAATTTTTGGTAACCCATATATACGAGGAGCAACTGCAACATTTGTCTTTAGCTTATTCTTATCATTAGAAGTTATAATTTCTTTCTTAAATAATTCTTCAACTATATCATTATTGATTTTTTGGTATTTGGTTGTTGGATCTCTATTAATAAGATGATAATTTGTAATATCTCCTACAATGTTATTGATTCTTAAATCATAATCCTGTTTACTAATGGCTACAGTTACATTGCCCTTATCTGCATTTAGAACAAGTATATCTTTGTTTTCCTTTAAGAAATTACTAGCTTTCTTTGCTTTATCTAATATAAACTTATCTCTATTTGTCAACTGTATTTTATTTAAATGGCTATCAATAACCGTAGTTAATCTATTTCTTGCTATCTCTTGTTCTTCTTTATTATTTAAAGTCTGTACTAAGTCCTCTCCCTCTGATATTACTTTTAAAATAGGAATTTCATATTTTTTACTAGGTAGAGCGTGTTTTTGTCCAAAGGAGAGCACGTCAACATGGAATACAATATTCTAAAGAAAAATTTTCAAACCAGGAGATTCATCAATCAAGTCAAATCACTTAGGAACAAAATTGTACGGGCAAGATCATCAATAACTTTTTTGATAAAATGCAGGAATGCTGGAATCATCCCAAACTTTATCAGGAACTCTACAAAGAATATCTTGAATGTTTTTAATAAGGATAGTTTACCGAGGATTCAGCAATCAATTCATATATACATTCAAGATTTACATAATAAAATGTTAAGGCTAGCGATAAAAGAAAAACACGATATATTGAAACATTTTCAAAAAGAAAGGGAAACAATTATTAAAAATTTGGAGGTATATTTTTCATTGGAGGAAATGGTTGAATTTTTATACTTTGAGGAACATTTGGCTGTTTTACAAAAGAAAAAGGTAAATATTACACATAGAAATAAATTTGATAAATTGAAAAAGTTGCAAGAAAAAGAATTAGGTATAAAATTAAATGAAAAGTGGTTTATAAACAAGACTAACACTGACATACCTAAGGATATTCAATGGATACTTTCACTTGGACAAAAACACGCTCTACCTAGTAAAAAATATGAAATTCCTATTTTAAAAGTAATATCAGAGGGAGAGGACTTAGTACAGACTTTAAATAATAAAGAAGAACAAGAGATAGCAAGAAATAGATTAACTACGGTTATTGATAGCCATTTAAATAAAATACAGTTGACAAATAGAGATAAGTTTATATTAGATAAAGCAAAGAAAGCTAGTAATTTCTTAAAGGAAAACAAAGATATACTTGTTCTAAATGCAGATAAGGGCAATGTAACTGTAGCCATTAGTAAACAGGATTATGATTTAAGAATCAATAACATTGTAGGAGATATTACAAATTATCATCTTATTAATAGAGATCCAACAACCAAATACCAAAAAATCAATAATGATATAGTTGAAGAATTATTTAAGAAAGAAATTATAACTTCTAATGATAAGAATAAGCTAAAGACAAATGTTGCAGTTGCTCCTCGTATATATGGGTTACCAAAAATTCATAAAGACAATTTTCCATTAAGACCTATATGTTCTTTTATAAATTCACCCTCATATGAATTATGCAGATATATTACAAATATTTTAAAAAATATTACTAAGGATTCTAAATATAATATTAAAAATTCAATAGAATTTGTGAATAAAATTAGGAATCAACATATATCTGATAATGAAAGCTTAATTTCTTTTGATGTAGTTTCCCTATTCCCAAGTGTACCTATTGATTTTGCAATTAATACAATTGAAAACAAATGGGAAATGATAAGAAGGTATACACAGATTGAAAAATGTTTATTTTTGCGTATTTTAAAGTTTTGTATAGAAGATAATAGGTATTTTCAATATAATAGCAAAATATATATGCAGCAAAGGGGTCTTCCTATGGGATCACCAGCATCTCCAATAATAGCAGATATAGTAATGGAGGAATTATTAGACATATCAATTCAAAAACTTAATATAAAACCTAAAATAGTGACAAAATATGTAGATGACTTATTTTGCATCCTTCATACATCTGAGATAGATAATATGTTATCAACATTAAATCAATTTAATTCCAACATTAAATTTACAGTTGAAAAAGAAAATGACTTAAAACTTTCTTATTTAGATACTCTAGTTATTAGGAAAGGTAATAAATTGATAATAGATTGGTTCCAGAAACCTACAGCTTCGGGAAGGATGATTAACTACTATTCAAAACATAGTAGACATATTATTATAAACACAGCTAGGAATTTTATAGAAAGGGTTCTAAATATAAGTGATAAACAATTTCACAATAGCAATAAGAAGAAGGTTATAAATATATTAGAAAATAACAATTTTCCAAATCACATAATTAATAAATTAATA
This sequence comes from Linnaemya tessellans, assembly GCA_951800035.1. Taxonomy (NCBI): domain Eukaryota; kingdom Metazoa; phylum Arthropoda; class Insecta; order Diptera; family Tachinidae; genus Linnaemya; species Linnaemya tessellans. The sequence goes on from OX637532.1 coordinate 86,586,172, forward strand.
TCACAATATAGAAATAGAAGAACAGAAAGTACTAATAATAATAATACAGAACAAAAATTATTTAAATCTTTAACATACATACCAGGAATTTCAGAAAGGTTAACAAAATCTAGAATTTATGATACAGATAAATATAGAATAGCTCATAGAACGTGTAATACATTAAACAGACTATTTAGTAAAACTAAAGATAAAATTGAAAAATGGGATAGATCAAATTTAGTATATAAAATACCATGCAAGGGTAATGATATAGAGAATTGTGATAAAGTATATGTAGGTACGACCAAAAATAAATTAAAGACTAGGATAGCAGGTCATAAATCAGATCAAAAATATAGGAATATAAATTCACAAAAAACAGCTTTATCTTCCCATTGTTCTAAATCATATCATTTTCCAGATTTTGAAAATGTTTCAATATTAAACACAGAAAATAACTATAAACGTAGATTAATGTTAGAAATGTTAGAAATAATAAACACACCATCATCACAAAGAATAAATTTTAAAACAGATACAGAAAAATTAGCACAGAGTTATAGACATTTAGTTAGTAAAAATTGCAGATTTACATAATTTAATTGTGTATATTAACTATATATTATTTGCTAGGGATAATTTATTGTATTATATTATTGGTGTTGTTATTATTATTATAATTTTAGGTATATATATGTGTGTATATATGTATATGTATGTGTATGTGTATCTATATGTGTATGTATATGTATGTTTTTTTTTTTTTTTTTTTTTGTATAGAACCGGAGGTGGGAATCTTCAAAAGATACTTATGTTCCCTCATAAGCATGCACGATTCACCATCACTGGTGCCTACGTACTAAACCCACCCCCTGTTTCCTTCGACCACTCTCCCTCCGCGGGACTGCCGTTAGGTATTACTTCGCGGAGGGCTGGTTAGCGATTTCGCTTCATCTTATGTACGCTCGTTCGATCTCTGTCTCTCAAGCCTTCGTAGTTCCTGCATAACAGGAACATATGTATATAACATCCATACATACATATGTATATGTATGTATGGATGTATGTGTGTATGTGTATGTACATGTATGTGTATATATGTATATATATATATATATATATATATATATATATATATATATATATGTGTATGTGTATGTATGGGTGTATGTATGTGTACGTGTGTACGTGTATATATATATGTGTGTGTTCGTATGTATATATGTATGTATGTACGTATGCATATGAGTATGTACATTTGTATATATACATATTTATGTTCCTTTATGTACGTTTATGTTTTATATATATATAAAAAAAAAAAAAAAAAAAAAAAAAAAAAAGAAAAAAAAAAAAAATTAATTATATGCGCCTAATTTATACTATGTATAAGTTTTTTCATGTTATACATATATAAAAATATAATGTTGAAAGGCAAAATAATTGTATTTTACTATAAATTGTTAATGTTGAAAAATTGTATTTTGCTATAAATTGTTAATGTTGAAAAAATTATTTATGTTATTGTATTTGAAAAACAAATATTTTGAATAATTTTTCATGTCATGTTTCAAAACCATTTTTCTATGTATAAAATTTTAATAATTTTTATTTCCTGAAGATGTTAACAAGCTGTTAACGAAATATCGAATAAAAATTATAAGAAATAATATATTATAAAAAACGACCACAAGCTTGATAAATATTACAATAATATATATATATATATATATATATATATATATATATATATATATATATATAATAAAAAAATAAATATAAATAACACGCTGTATTATTAAAGTAAACGAAGATGTTTACTGCACGGTTGCATGATAATTATGAAATATTATGATATTTACAATAGTACGTTTTCCACTGCACAGATATTAATATTAGTACAAATATATTTTTCTCTTTATTCTGCAGACGTTCTCTCTCATATTATATCAGAATTAATATCAGGTATAGACGCTATGTTTTTACCAACCGAACTTAACCTGTGCTATCCTTCAGAATATATTTATACCAAATTTCAAGAATCTGGCTCTTTTCGTTGGGGCTGAACCGTGATTTCGACGTACAGGCTCAGATCGTCTTAGATTTCATCACTGATCAAGAATATATATGTGGGGTTCCAGATGGATATTTCGCTGCGTTACAATCGTAATGACAAAGTGAATATACCCTCCATATTCTTTTTTGGAGGGTATAATAATAAATGTTTTTGTTTTAGCCATTGATTTAAATTAAATCAATATTTGGTTGTTTTACATAATCTATTCTTTTGTTTTAAAAAAGTGGAAGAAAATGTTATATAGTCCAAAATGTCAGGATTCACTTATAATCCATTAAGTGGCTTATAAAGAGAATCGGTTATAGTCCACAAAAGTTGGGCAACTACAGTTGTGGACTATGAGCGAAAAGTAATGTATTACGCTTTTTAGTAATTGTGTATGATATAAAAATGGTTTTTTAATATTTTATATCTCCATTGGAAGATAGTCTCGTCTATAATAGAATATTTTAATATAAGCCTTATGAAAATTTTCTACAGGGGAATATTTTTTTTAAATCGAAAGAAATGTTATTACGAGTATTTTAAAATTTTTGGTACATTATTTTTACACCATTTACAGTTGTATTTCCGAATTTTCTTATACATTGAAAATTTTAAATTAAAAATAAAAATATTTCGCAATTTTTAACATTAAATTCTCTGTGTATATAATGGAGGAAAGTACTTAATATTGCAGTAACTTTTTTTCATAAAAAACATGTGACATGCCTCGTCGAACTTTAACAGTCACTTAAATTAAATTTTTGTGTGCGCTTAGGAGGCCAAAAAATTATACTACATACAAGGTCTCACAGCGATAATGCCGGTACTCTGTTTGAATTTTCGAAATATGTTTAGCAACATTAATTATTTCATTTGAAAAAATTTAAAAATAAAATTTATAAATTTCTTGTTAAGGCTAGTACTCTGCTTAAATTTTCGAAAAATATTTGTCAAATATGTTTTCTGAAAAATTTCACGTGTTTTTCATAGTAAAAACAGAGTAGATACTAGTTTAACAAACTTTTTCCTAGCATATTTGGGCTTTGACAGCTAGAAGCGAGAACTAAGTTTGCCTTCGTTTATTATTATCAATTTGATTTTGTGATCAACGGCAACACCTTTAAATTTTTTTTCTTGTTCACATATGTAGTTGCTAGACAAAATAGATGCAAAATCGCCAAGTTTTGGAGAAAAAACATCAACATCTTCATTTTACTTTTTCAAATCGTTTATGTGAAATTATTACGGTAGTTTTATGAAAAATAACTCAAAATTTCTACAGAATTACAAAACTCTTAAAATTTTTCATATAAAACGGTGTTATTTTGACAAAAATATTTAAAAACAAGGAGTAAGTTCAATTTGAAGTATACTTAAAATAAGATATTGCTTTTGTTTAATATATTTATTACAATAAATTTTTTTATTTAAAAACGGTTTATGGGGAGAAGAGGGTACATAAGGCACTTTTTTCCGAGGCTCTATATCTCAGAAGTTACTTTGTCGATTATTATTATTATATAGATTTTTTAATTACCTTCTTTAATGTATTACTATAACTAATATTTTACGAATTATATTGCTTAAGTGCTAATTAGCGTTGGGTAACTTTTGAGCTAGAAGTATGAGTTTCAACGTCTAGTGGCGTCCTTATATAGAATTTTTCCAATATTACAAACATTTTAATAGATAAATTCACCTGAAAGCAAATTTTTTGATTTGTAAGTCTTTTTTAACATATATGTTTTTTCTCTTAATTAAAAGTAAGAAGCAAAATGTTTTGATTCCACATACATATGTAGATCTTTTTACTCCTCTATTATAATATCCTGGACTTGGTCTTTTAAATATTTCGTTCAAATTTAATATTTAAATCACGTTATTTTAAACAGAAATAACGGAACACAATATTTTTATGTCAGATAAAATGTCAGTATATATAAGTCAAAATATTCCAACATTATGTACATTGATAAATTCGGAAAAATAAGAAATATAATTTTGACCTTTTAAATATTGCGTGGAGTGTATAATTTATTCACTATATCGAAGTTCGCCTGTATTAATTAAATGTAAGAAATACATATTAATGAAAACTTTATTTAAATATTTCATGTCATGTTATTTTTGGCATAAAAAGTCTTAAAAATGGCGTCAAGTCTGGCATCATTATTTGTGCGCTGTTGTTTAAAAAAACAGTCACTAACACATGAAAAATTCACAAATACATTATACTTAAATATTTTCTCCCATTGAGTACCCCTGCTTTACACCAGGGAAGCCCAGTTCATGAAACAATTGTTTGGAGAGAACTCACACATATTCTTATGCTCTTTCATTTAGTCGTTGATGATAAGTCGACAAGTGCACATGTTTAGCGGATGCTTTATTACTTTTTTCAGGTTCACACTCAAAAAATGTTGCGTGGTCATTCAATGCCATGTTAATGGTTGTCACAAAAGTATGAAACTAGAATCGTTTATATAAGATTCATAATTGCAATCTTTTTTTTCGTGGCAATATTGAAATCGTTTTGATTTATTATAATGAATTATATTATTAAGTTGTTTTTTGTTTTTGTTAAATAAAATTTAAGCGGAATATAACATAAATATCATATTAACATCTTTTACTTTTATAGAGTTTATAAAAAAATTGAGTATTTTAATTTAAAATATTAAATTGAATTATTTTATTAAGAAATAATGTATATTAATATGTTTGGTTTTTTATATGAATATAATTATTCTGTTTTTCAATCTCTTACTAACATTATAGTTTGGCTGTAAATAAATCAATTCTCTCAATTTGTTTTTTCTCTCTTACTCACTAATACACAACAAAAAAATTTTTGGGCTTCCCTGCTTTACACCAGGGAAAGGCAACCTATACTATAACATTTTGCGATTGTATTAGTTATATACTCTCTGCGCTCTCACCACGAATCGGTCTTGCCAATCAACTTTCGTCACTTCTCCCCAATTAAAACTTTAAAAGCTCCAAAAGCTAACTTAATTTTATTATGGGTATTTGCAATATATTAGAAAATTAGTATCGGCATGGCATTGGAGCAAAATGATGTTTGTGGCTCTGTATGCAGTGATGGTGTGTAAAAAATACGGTTCTGTAGTACATCTGACAAAGAGTAATGCAAATACACATATGTATGTATATGTTCATTGCATTATTCACCAGCAAGCATTATTTGCAAAAAGTTTGAATGTAATGAACACTATGAATTGTGGTTCAAATTGTTAACAAAACACGAGGTAGTCATAAGGGAATGTTATATATATAATTTTCCGCATCTCTTCATACTTTTCGCCAAAGCATTTGCCTTTCTCTGTACTAGAATCAGCAATCATTTTTTTCATAAAGATTTCTCCACAGTGATCGGACTCACATTGCTTTCTGGCAACGCTGATTCTTAAAGTATGCGATCAACACAACCTGCCTGTTTGAATGCTGAAACTAGACTGATTGAAATTGTTTACAGCTCTACAATGCGTGTACACAAGTACGTAACAGAAGAGTAAATGAAAGGTCGCCGCGCCCCACATTTGCCTTTCCCTGCTTTACACCATGCAAGTCTTATTTTTAAGATTGCTAGTTTAAAGGCGGGAATGGGCACCACTACATTGAAAGTTTTGCATGAGTGGCATTGTATTGGTGTTTTATGCTCTTATTTTGCTAGACTAAGCCACAGTTGCCATAGTTGGTAACATTCTACCAAAATTGGTAATTTTTTTTAGGGTTGGTAACTTGGTAACTTTGTTTTTAAGTTGGTAACTTTTGTTTTTATTGCTTTTCTTTTATCATTTTTCCGTATTACTCAACACTGAGAAAAAAATCATTAAAAACAACTGTGTGAATGTGCGCCAAATTGTTCAACGGCGTAATATGCAAATGTCGTAGTTAGCAGCTTTTGTTCACATCGGCTTTGATGTTATGTTTGTTTATTTATGTTAAGTATGAGCTAGGTGTGAAAATTTCGGACAAATTAAAAATATTCTTCAGTTTGTGTTTTGTATGGATAAGTAAGTATAAACATTACTGTTTTATGACAAATATATTGAAATATTTTTTCGTTTAGATTTATCATAAAAAAGCGAAGGGTGGCGGAGGACGTGTCGATTTTGAGCAGCGACGATGAACATGGATCTTCCAAAGAAAATCGGTAAAATGATTATTGAATGCACAATGCATAAAACCAAATATTTGACAAGTTGTATATATCTTACAGAATTGAAGAGGAAATTACAAAGCAAACCAGGAAGTTTCGTTCGGAGTGGAAGCAACAGTTTCCTTGGCTTTTGGAAAAAGCAGGCCAATGTTACTGTTCAGTCTGCGAAAGGACATTAGTTAATCATTTGTCACATTTAAAGAATCACGCAACAAAAAGTGCACATGTCCAACGCTTAGAACAGAAGAAAAATCAAGTTCAGATTGACCAGTTTTTTACTGAGGAGCAGAGATCTCTGGATAAACAAGTAATGCAAGCGGAATTGACATTAGTCATGTTTTGCATTTGCCACAACCTACCCTTCCTTTTAATGGATTTTTTGCCTTTTCTGCTACGGGAATGTTGTCCAGATTCTCGCATTGCGAAATTGATTAAATGTGGTCGCACTAAAGCTACTCAATTGGCTGATACATTAGGAGGAAAAGCCCGCGAAAACATAACATTAACAATGCAGTCCTCAAAGTTTTCCCTTATTGTTGATGAAAAAACTGACGTATCGGATCGTAAATGCTTGGTATTGGTCGTGAGGTACATCGACAGAATTTCTAAATCAGTCAAGGACAGATTTTTATCTTTACTGGAATTGGTTCAAGCTGACGCCAAATCCATATACGAAACAATAAAAGCATTTTTTGATAAGAATAATATTCCCATAGAAAACCTAATTGGTTTGGCAACGGACGGAGCGAGCACAATGGCTGGAGAAATAAATGGCTTAAAAACGAAACTTAAACGTGACACAGATTTCTTCTATATAAAATGTACATGCCATTCATTGCATTTGTGTTCAAGCTATGCATGCAAAAAACTGCCACTGGATGTTGAAAATCTATGCAGAAAGGTTTACAATTTCTTCGCGCATAGTTCTAAAAGAATCCATGAACTTAAAGAATTTCAAGAGTATTGTAACTCTGAGCCGCACAAAATGCTGGGACTTTCCATAACTAGATGGTTAGCGTTGGAAGCGGTCATTTCAAGAATAATTGAGCAGTGGAAGCCCCTACAGCTGTATTTTCTATCATGTGCTCTGGAGGTAAACGGAGGTAAGCCAATTGAAATTTCAAATTTATTGGCAAATGAAGAAATAAGGGTTTATATGATGTTTTTGTCGTACATATTGAAAATTATTAACAACCTAAATAAGGAATTTCAATCCGAAACGGTCCGTTTGCCTTATTTGTTTCAGCACCTAGATATTAATTTTAAGCTTGTTGCTTTCAATTATATTAAAAGCAGTTATATAAAAAGCATCGAATGTTTAAACAATTTTGTAACCAATAATTCCGAAAACTTTTTACCTCCACTGGAAGTATTTATTGGTAGTGAAGCGGAAAAGTATTTAAAAGACAAAAATTTCTCGGAATCGCAACAAATAGAAATTAAAGTATGCTGTAGGAAGTTTTATATAGAATTTCTCGATCAATTAAAGAAGAGATTTGATTTTAGCAGAACTGATTTAAAATCTTTGTCTATTATAACACCAAATAACATAATTAATCAAACCAAAGACTAGAGATGGGATTCTACCCGATATTTACCCCATGTGTAGGTAAATACCGGGTAAATACCTTTTTTGGGTATTTATTTGGGTATTTATAACATGAATTTCAAATGCAGTATATGTCATCAATGGTTGTCAACCAGCTAAAACGTCATTTCAAATAAAATTTATTTTAATGTTTTTAACACTACGTGCATGGTTAAAAATCAAAAAGCGGATTAATTTATTAATTAAAACTTGAATAAACCGAATTAACATTGTTGAAAAGGTATGTTCTTATTAGTGAAACTAATATTGATGAAGTGCAACAATAAACTTATATCGCGTTTAGCCATGGGAAGACCTAAAAATGGAAAAGTATGGAAGCTACGAGATGCATTTTTAGCAATAACTCTAATTGATGATAATGACAAAAAAGAATTATTGTCTTCCTTTCATAAAAGGATGAAAATGTCTATTAAACCAATACATTTGGCAGCTGCTTTCCTTGACCCCAATAGTCAAGGGCACGATTTAATCACATCCGATTATCTAATTGCGATGCAGTTTATTTATGATATGGGTACTAATTTCAATGTAAATGTAATGGTGGACCTAGCAAACTATAAAGCTAGAGAGGATTTGTGGGCTAACAATTTTGTGTGGAGCTGCATACAAGAAATATCTCCTTGTACATGGTGGAAAAGTGTGCATGACCACAGAATTGAAAAGGATAGCGGTTCGTATACTATATTGACTGCTCCATGTACTTCTGCAGCCACTGAACGCTCATTCAGCACTCAAAGTTTTATCCATTCATTCAATTCTGCAAATTCATTTGAAGAAGCTCCTTCCACTTCCACTGGTATCACCGATTCTACACTTAACTCTTCTTTTAGATATTTTCAGAGCGAAACTGATAGTAACAGTGACAGTGATTTAGATTAATTCAAAGTAATATTGCAACAATAAATGTGTATATATAATATAGTTATTATCTTAAGTTGTTACTTTTCTTCTGCTCAGTAGGTATTTTTATTACTATTTTATTAAATTTATTATGAAACACACTAAATTATGCATCGGAAAATGTTTGTTCACCAAATTTTCTACAATATACAATAGTTTATACCCACCATTTGGGTAAATACCTGGGTATTTACCCATTTTTACCCAATTTACCTATTTTACCGGGTATTTACCCGTTGGGTATTTACCCTCTTCCCATCTCTACCAAAGACTCTTTTTTTACAACTTTTAAATGCATTTTCATATTTAAATGACTATAATAATGATACAATAATTACACAATGGAGACATCTCACTCTATTAGAAAATGATCTCAATCAAGCAGATGATATTTTATCATTCTGGCAAAACATAAGATCTATAAAAAACGGACTTAATGAATATAGCTTTAAGGAACTGACTGATTTTATGTTTAATTTAATGTGCCTTCCACATAGCTCAGCAGCTGCAGAAAGAAAGTTTTTTAGTCTAAGTTTAATAAAAACCAAATTGAGAAACAGGTTAGAATTTAATTCTTTAAACAACATAATGCTAGCTAAAGAATTGACTTTAGGTAATGACCAACATTATGTTTGGTCAGCAAAAGATTATTTTAAATGACTGCAATATTAAATAATTTATTTAAATTAAATACGGAATTCGTAGGTATAATGAATTGAAATATTTATTTATGTTCTAAAATGAATTAAAACGTTTTATGTTATGTTTTTTATTAATAAAAGTTGTTGTTTTTATTATAATAAAAATAGAGATTTTTGTTTTTATAAAAAAAAAATTTTGGTAACTTTTTGGTAACATTTTCGGAAAATTTTGGTAGAAAATTTTTTTACTCAGTGGCAACCGTGGACTAAGCACAATTTCCTTACTCTGCTTCGCTCATCAATTTTGTGTATGTACACCAGGGAAAGGCAACCTATACTATTACATTTTGCGATTGGATTAATTATTACTCTCTGCGCTCTCACCACGAATCGGTATTGCCAATCAACTTTCGTAACTTCTCCCCAATTAAAACTTTAAAATCTCCAAAAACTAACTTAATTTTATTATGGGTATTTGCAATATATTAGAAAATTAGTGTCGGCATGGCATTGGGGCAAAATGATGTTTGTGGCTCTGTATGCAGTGATGGTGTGTAAATAAGAAGGTTTTGTAGGACATTTGACAAAGAGTAATGCAAATACACATACGTACATATATATTTTTCATTGCATTATTCACCAACAGGCATTATTTGCAAAAAGTTTGAATGTAATGAACACAATGAATTGTGGTTCAAATTGTTAATAAAACACCAGGTGGTCATAAGGGAATGTCATTCATAATTTTCCGCATCTCTTCATACTTTTCGCCAAAGCATTTGCCTTTCCCTGTACTAGAATCAGCAAACATTTTTTTCATAAAGATTTCTTAACTGTGATCGGACTCACATTTCTTTCTGGCAACGCTGATTCTTAAAGTATGCGATAAACACAACCTGCCTGTTTGAATGCAGAAACTAGACTGATTAAAGTTGTTTACATCTCTACAATGCGTGTACACACGTACGTAACAGAAGAGTAAATGAAAAGGCGCCGCGCCCTGCATTTGCCTTTCCCTGATGTACACATCGTTCGCTTTTTTTGCATTTGACCATACTGGTTTATTGGCAAGAGATGCGAGGGGAACTGAAACGAGTATACTCTATGATGTACTGTCGATACGTTTTGCTTTCTCATTCGTAACGCAGATACTCCCACACACAACTATGCACAACATATATGTCGCCAACAATAAGACTTTCATTGTGTGAACGCCGAAGATAGTTCAAAGAAGAATATATAAGAATCTTAAAAATGAGACTTTCATGGTGTAAACACAGACAAACTTTAAGATTGTTGTTATAGGATTTCTTATAACAACTCATAAAAAAATCTTCTAAGATTGAGATAACACTAATTTGAAGTCAACACGTAACATAATTCGCTCTGCGATTGAATTTGACACTCTTATCTTACATATTAGTTGTGTTTTTTTACTCTACTTTGGGATCCCTCGGGATCCCAATTTGCACGAAAAGCGTTTCCGTACTTTTAATTTGTGTAAATGAGAGTGGTTTTGAGAGAATAAGATTCTTCTTCTTCTTGCACGAAACAGCCCGTACTTTTTCTTCGGGCTAGTTTGGGCAAGTAAATAAACAAACAGCTGTTTGAAAAATAAACAACAGCAAAGAAAAATTAAATTGACAAAAAAACATAAAAAAATTGGAAAGTTGTTGCAAAAAAGATTTAAAAACTTCTGGCGAACAAAGTTTTATAAGTTTTTACATAAAATTAAGAAAGAAAATATTATAGATACGCTGCAACATGTAAGTAAAACATACGTAAGTAAGTATGTATGTATATACTACATGCAAGTTTTTATTTAATAATTTTGACATAGTACAATAGTTTTGGTTTTTCGCGTTCGCGTACTTTTGCACATTTTTGTCTTTTATTGAGAGAATTTATAGTTAGCTCTCATTTTACCGAACTTTACCCAAAAAGTAAAGAAACACACCTATTATCTATCTATTTAGTTCGTCTTGCTTTGAGTAATTTTATGCAACAAGCACAAACAACCAAACTTCCAGTGAAATAATAAAAGAAATTAAATTTCAATTAACTTATAAAATCATTTTTTTGTGGAGGAAAACAACAGCGCAACTTGATACTTATAAGCCGCTTCGCACGATCTAACGATTTATGCAGGTATTTACACTTTGAGTACAGACTTTACAGGTGATTTATTGGAGCTGACAAAAAACACGACTTGATCCCAGCAAACACTTAAACAATATCAACAATATATATATATATATATATATATATATATATATATAAGTATATATATATATATAGATTCAATGAAACAGCTGAATCACTGAACCAACTGAAAGAAGTGAAAGAAAAGAGCTACTGAAACAACTGAAAAAAGTAAAAGAAAAGAGCTACTGAAACAACTGAAAGAAAAGAGCTACTGAAAAAAATACATTCAATGAAACAACTGAAAGAAGTAAAAGAAAAGAGCTAAAAACGCTCAGTAAAGTGAAAGAATCACCTCGCTCAATTAAGTGAGTGATTCAATTGAATTAATTCATTCAGGAGCCGTACAACTCTATAAATTAGCGCATTCGACATGTAACCAAAATACCAAAACCAAATTTTTACTATAATTCAACATATCATAATTCTACAATTGCACAAAGTAAGATTACACGTGTTCTTATATTATTCATTTCCATATGCATGCTGTACGTTAATCAAAATCTACATTCAACACACTATCATTTCCATGTTGATTTACATATTAAATAAAACTTTTTTTTATTCATGTACATTCCAACGATGTAGAATTTTTTATTCGCAAACATTTTTAAATTAAATTCTGTTATTCATATAGTACATTAAACGCTGTGGAAATTTTTGTTCGTAAATATTTTCAAAACAAATTCTGTTATTCATGTACATTAAACGCTGTAGAAATTTTTATTCGTGAATATTTTCAACTTATATTCTGTTAGTCATGTACATCCAGCTTGAAAGAAAAGTAATTCTTTTTTGAGTGGTAATGCAAAATAAAATTTAATGCTGTCATCATATGTGTATGAACATAAATTCTTGCTTATGTTTACATTCATGTATATAAATAAAAATACAATTCAAGTACTCTCATACAAGAGCGAATAAAGCAAAATATTTTTTGTTTTTTCATTCATGAGTAGAACACATTACAAAAAAATATTTCTATTCTTATTCACGAATATGGGTGATAAATGAATGAAGATTTGGAACCCTGGATAAAATCATCTATTGTAGTGAGCGCTCATATCGCTCAGCTCACTGAAACGTTCAATTGAACTAGCTCATAGTTCAGTGACACAACTCTACTCTGTGTATGCTTCGTATTAACTATCATATATATATATATATATATATATATATATATATATATATATATATATATATATATATGTATGTATATATATATATATATATATATATATATATATACATATATATATATATATATATATATACATATATATATATATATATATATATATATATATATATATATATATATATATATATATATATATATATATATATACATATATATATATATATATACATATATATATATATATATATATATGTATATATATGTATGTATATATATGTATATATATATATATAAGTTACACATAACTCATACATACGTTTTAGAAAAAAATATAGGACCAACTTACATATATTTTATTATAGGTTTTGCGTTAAATGAGCGAGTGAATAACTTCGACCCAGTCCTAATTAGCTTTAACAAAAAAAAAATGCAATATAATATTTAACAGACTACAAAAGTTTTCTTTCAGGGGAATACAAATTGTATATATTTTTATTTCATCAATCTTACGCAAAATTCGTGAGATTGCGTGAACGAAAAGCCTTAAAACAAGTAATTTTTTAAAGAAAAGTGTGAACTACATCAATCACAGTTTTTCACGTCATAACATGGTATAATATACCTACATATATAATAATTATTTGCAGTTAAGAATTAAGAAAAATAGCAATGTTATACTTTGCAGTATTGGAAATTGAAGAATAATTAACAAACAACAAGTAACTATACCTTCGACAGATCCTTAGAACAGGACCAGCAAAAGCATAAGTAAATCTACAAAATGAAGCAACGAAGAGATTAAAATGACGAGTTGTACGGCAAAAAAAAAATATTAAATTCAACAGAACGGCTAATGTTGTAGAAGTTGGGTGCCATATGATTGAACCGTATTAAAAAATGCCTTCACCAATGTGCAGCTGCTTCGTAATCTAAGGGCCAGAAAACTCCTTTTCCCCACCGTTTTATGAACAGTCAGAGTAATGTGAGAATCAAACTTTAATTTTTGGTCAAGGAAAATTCCAAGATCACGAAATTAATTTACGAACTCTAACTGATAACCTCACAAAGAAAAGGTTACAGGAATAATCTTACTTCTTAAAAAACGCATGCATTTACATGTATTTAAATTCAGCTCCATTCAGTTGTAATCACACTATCGGAAAACATATTTAAAAGATCAACCTGAAGATATAAATGTTCGTTAAAATTCTTATTACATACAAATTTAAGTTATGGCTTGAGCTACCAATCATAAAAATTGGAAAACGTTCACTTGTACTTAAGTATAAAATTCAAACCAAAAAAGTTTGACTTAGGTTTGATGGAACAAAAAATTCAGAAAAATGGGATATGAAGAAAAATAATCAAACGGTAACACGGGTATTATAACAATAACATGTTAACATCAGGTTGATACAGTTCTCGGATTCTTTTTCACAATAAAATTTGTGTAAATAGGAACTGTTATCAAATTCATCTAAGCCACCTAATAAGTGGTGACAAACACAATACACATGAGCACTGATGATGAAAGGGTTGCGTCTTTCGAAAACAGCTGTTCTGCTCTGCTGTGTAAGTTGAATAAAACTGATGTTGATTTTCCTTTGTGCCTTGGAATATTTATCATGTCTTTCTGAGATTTAAAAACAAATTTCGAACAATTAGTCTATGAATCTTAATTCAATTTAATATAGCAATATAAATGTTGGTTAAAATTCTTACTACATACAAATTTAAGCTATGGCTTGAGCTACCAATAATAAAAAATTGGAAAAACGTTCACATGCACTTAAGTATAAAATTCAAACCAAAAAAGTTTGAGTTAGGTATGATGGAACAAAAAATTCAGAAAAATATGACATGAAGAAAAATAATCAAACGGTAACACGGGTATTATAACAATAACATGTTAACATCAGGTTGATACAGTTCTCGTATCCTTTTTCACAATAAAATTTATGTAAATAGGAACTGTTATCACATTCAACTAAGCCACCTAATAAATGGTGACAAACACAATACACATGAGCACTGATGATGAAAGGGTTGCGTCTTTCGAAAACAGCTGTTCTGCTCTGCTGTGTAAGTTGAATAACAAAAAACTGATGTTGACTTGCCTTTGTGCCTTGGAATATTTATCATGTCTTTCTGAGATTTAAATTAAAATTTCGAACAATTAGCCTATAGAATCTTAATTCAATTTAATATAAAAAATTTTGTTTTGTATATAATTATCCCAAGCATTTATTTTTAGAGTTTTATAATAAAGGCCCTTGCCAGAACGACCCCGCCAAAATATTGTTTTTATACCCTCCAAAGAGAATTGGACCCCATAAAGTAAATACATTCCTGATTAGTGATGAAGTCTAAGACGGTCTAGCAATGTCCATACGTTCGTCTGTGGAAAACATGATATTGTCTATTTTTGAGCTCCGCCCCCTTTAGTGGGCGTTGACGTACGATATTATATAAAGGAACTCTGCCCCACCAAGTTAAACATTTTAAATTCACTTACTAAATATTTGGTGTGTATTTAAGATTCGACCCGGTCGAATATAACGTTTTTACTTGTATTTAACTCGGACCAGCTCTAAGGGGATGATCCCTACATATGCAGTGCATTGCGCCGGAAATAGAAAAGAAGGAATAGTATTGAGGGGACAGATGAGGAAAGATAAGAAGATAGAGAATTTTTTGTATCAATTTGAACCATTTTACTTCGCCGAGCAATTTTTTGCTACGACGAAGGAGGCCCATGTTCCTCTGTTCTTTAGTACATGATTGTGTCAGTAGCTGCCAGTCATGTTCAGTGATCAGTGCTATTCCATCATCACTGAAACAACTAACACAATCATGCACTAATGCTGATCAGAGGAATTCGACACAATATTCATGACTAGGCGCGGTGTTGAACTCAGGACACTTCGCTTCATTGTGTCGTCTTAACTACTTCAGCCAACAGCATCCTCAATTTTATTGAGTACTAATATGTACTTCCTCGTATATATAAATTAATTTTAGACAAGTCATAAAACAATGAACTTTCATTTCTTTATTTCAGGCATGCATTCAGATATTCAGGGAATGTCTTTACCACCATCTTCTGCTTCAGCAACTGAAATTTCTCCGGAGCCCCCAACACCTCTTTCTTTATCACCAGCATCAAAAAAAAAAAAGATATTGATAGACTGATTAAATCTGATCAAAAGACAGTCGAATATATAAAAACTACTTTAGAAAATGTAATGGCGATAGAGCAAGAGAAAGACGAAATTTTGAAAAAATTTACTGAAAAGGAAGCTAGAGTGTAAGATGCACTGCTGGAATTTATAAAAAGCAATTAAGTTGAATTAATTTCCAATTGTACTAAAAGTTAATTTTCGGAGTTTGTGATATTAATTTTTAAGAAATAGATAAAAAAATTATGTAATTATTTGAATTCTTGAATAATAAAATTTACATAAATATTCAGAAACTGTATTTTTTATTCTTTCTTGATGATATTGTCCATTAATTTTGTAATGAATCCGGGGTATGATCGATTTAGTCCCGTACCTTCTCAATCCTACTTCCAATTAACACTTATTGTCATTCTTGCCGCTGAGCAAATTGTGGAGAACACAACATGCTAACACACGCAGTTATAATTTTTTATGGCATTATCAATTCCCTTTCCAATACATCTAAAACGTGATTTTAGCTGCCCAAACGCATTTTCCACAAGTCTATAAAATTTGTAGGCGATAATCTTCTCTTCAAGATTTAGTTAATTATAGCGAATTGGTGTAACAATTTTTTTGCTTTGTAACTGGCGCTTTGATTGAATCTAAATATTTTCTGAAATTGTAGCGCAGTTAAGGTTACTATGTGGAAGACCCTGTACCAGTCAGTGAGAAACGTTTGTTGTTTCCCGCTATATAATGGTTTGCCCAATTTTCGGCTCTGCCAAAATCTCCAGAAATTGTTGTTGCAGGATCAAAATTTTATGCAGTACATTTTTCCATTTCAACACTGCTGTTTGTGGCCGAAAGAGATAATACAATTTTTGTATAAGTTATGTCTATATCTATTATATTTTATCATGTCTTTCTGAGATTTAAAAACAAATTTCGAACAATTAGTCTATGAATCTTAATTCAATTTAATATAGCAATATAAATGTTCGTTAAAATTCTTACTACATACAAATTTAAGCTATGGCTTGAGCTACCAATAATAAAAAAGTGGAAAAACGTTCACATGTATTTAAGTATAAAATAAAAACCAAAAAAGTTTGACTTAGGTATGATGGAACAAAAAATTCAGAAAAGTGGGACATGAAGAAAAATAATCAAACACGGGTATTATAACAACAACATGTTTTTCACAATAAAATTTGTGTAAATAGGAACTGTTATCAAATTCAACTAAGCCACCTAATAAGTGGTGACAAACACAATACACATGAGCACTGATGATGAAAGGGTTGCGTCTTTCGAAAACAGCTGTTCTGCTCTTCTGTGTAAGTTGAATAAAACTGATGTTGACTTTCCTTTGTGCCTTGGAATATTTATCATGTCTTTCTGAGATTTAAAAACAAATTTCGAACAATTAGTCTATGAATCTTAATCCAATTTAATATATATATATATATATATATATATATATATATATATATATATATATATATCTATTATTGTTTGCATTTCTGTGTTTGTTTGTATATACGAGTATATAGATATTTTTTGCAAGCGGTAGATTCCTCTTTATCGACTATTTTGGTATTTACATATGGAGTAACTAAAAACACTTGGAAAATTTTAAAGTTTAATTATTCAACCCAAATAAAGACTATACAACTTTATAAAAAACTAAAGTAACGTGTACATTTGTTCCTTTATTAAAAATAGGCTGTTAAGCAGGAAAAGATGTTATATTGACATTCTCAGGTATTAGTAAATACATATCAAGAATAATAGAACAAAAAATTACGGTATGCGCATGATTTTCCGTTAGATGACGTAGCTTAACCCATCCAAGTGTTGCCTATTCCATGCATTTCAAAATCATATAGGGCTTTTGTAGCATGACTCAAATTCATCATTACCAACAAGTACATTTTTTGACAAATTTTAAATAAAAATATTACCTTCAATAATAAAACGATCAACACACTTAATGACTATTGCTGATACAGCGTGTTAAACTAAATTGCTACTCTATCAATCGTTCAACAGTCAACCCTTTTGATGTTGTACACTGATCGTTTTGTTATACATTACAAATCTAACCAAAAGTATTCTGTCAGTTGCTACACTATCCACTGTGCATGGGATTGCTAAGTAAGCAATTATTTAATATGAATTTCAATGAATCTGTTCAATAAAAAACATTCTTTTGTTTAACCTCAAGCACGCTAGCTTAAAACTAACTTAAAATTTGTTTTATTTTGAGGGACCAACTCTACATGGTGATCCTGCCGCCCAATCTAGAGTAATAAATCAAACCAACATACAAGAATAAAAGCTGAGTCGCTTAGAAAAAGCACCAGCCAAAATAAATTAATTATAAGTCCTGGCGTGATCAGCCAAAAACGATCCGCCAGCTGCGTAGAGGGAAGACACTGTCTGTCCAAGAGACAGTTGGAGGCTCAGGAATGTCAAACGAAGGACCCCAAAAATTAACGATAGACGAATATCAAAAAAGACAGCTGATTGCCAAGGAAAAGGCTGCCACAATTCCCAGGCAAGTCAAGCCGAAAAGACGGGGCGGTCACATAAACCATCTAAGACGTGAAAAAGCATACATTCTAAAGCAGATCAAGTCAAAACCACCACCAAGCTGGAAAGAGTCAACTAAACTATGGTCTAGGATGGACAACATCGAATTCCGAATAAAGCAATATATTGGTAAAAATAAGCATATATTGAAGAAGTGCGATACGCCGCACTAATAGGGTCAGAAAGCGTTCCACGCTATTGGCAAAAACAAAAAATAATAACCACAACATTTTTAAAGAAAAACACAAAAAAAAAACCATATTTTTAACTGAAACCTAATTATGGGAAAACCTCAATCAAAAGTCGAGAATCCAAACGCAAATGTAGTCAACGAAGTAGTCGTATCAAATAATGTAGATCTATCGAAAATTAAAATTTACCTCCTGATGATAACAATTATTTTATATATTAATTTTACTTTTAGCATTTATACAATGCATTTCAAAAGAATAAAGAAAAGATATATAAGTAGAGCCAATGATTTAGACAAGACTTAATCCTATTTTACAAAAAAAAAATTTTTTTTTAATAAAATAAAATTAATAATTATATGCATATAAGAAATACTTATAAATGAAGAAATGGCAAATAATTAAACAAATTATTTACTCAGGAAAAGATAAATTTAAAAAAGCTTATAAGTGTATTAACATAAATGTATACATCAAACTAGAAACAGTATGAAAACATTTAGTTACATTAACTAGTTCTTTAGAGGTTATTAGGGAATTAATTCATAAAAACCATGAAAAATTCACAGAAGAACATAAGGGAGAAGTTTTAGATTTGTATTGGAATTTAAGGGATCAATTGGTTAAAATATTAGATAAATATAAAATTCTGCGAAGAGTACCCCATCATATTGATGAACCAATTAACATAGACGAAAACAACGTATTGACAACTGAAACCACTGGAGATTTTGAAAATTTGACAGAAGACGAAATAAGCCCCAAAATGTCACAAACAGCTGTGGAATTTTTGAACATGGCCTCAAGGCTAATACCCGATTTCGACGGTAAGCCTGAAAATTCAAGATCATTTCTTGATTCACTCACACTGGTAGATTCATTAGCAGACAAACATGGTAACCTGGATGTATCTCTTATAAAAACGAAATTTAAATTAACTGCGACAAACCTTATTACCACTGAGACTTCAATCACTGAAATTGTGACTAAACTCAAAGCATCGGTGAAGAGAGAATCAGTCGAGGTTCTGTCCGCTAAACTAATGAATATCAACCAAAACAACAAAACTGCAAATGTATATTGTGATGAAATTGAAACATTGGCGAAGTCATTGGGAAATGCGTATATATCCGATGGCTTGTCGTGTGAATTGGCCAATAAATATTCCACTCAAGTCGCTGTTAAAGCAATGACTAAAAACGGTACCATCGGTAAATTTAATAGCATGAATGAAGCAATTGAAAAATTTGTTAATAGCTGCACTGAAGCCACTGGCCAACAGAATGCAGTGTTATACTTCGGGTAAAGACTCAGTCGAGGAAATAACATACGATATCGTGGAAGATATAATTATCCACGTTATAACAACAACAATAACAGAAACAATACACAAAGACCTCAAAATACTAATAGTAACCAGTCAAATCACAACTACAGAGGTGGCAACCGAAACTACGTACATGCAACAAGTTCAAATGAAGATAGTTCGGAAAACTTCGAAGACCCCCTAGGATCAACCCAGTGAATAACAAAGTGTATAACTTGAATCTCAGCTTGTGTTTCCTTATACGAATTAATGCGGACATTATTAACACTACAATAACACTTCTAGTCGACACAGGTGCTGACATTTCACTAGTGAAGCTAAAGAATCTTGACTTAAATCAAATAAATACATATAAAACAACAACAATTAGCGGAATAGGACATGACCAAATACAGTCGCTAGGAAGATTACTTTTAGAAATGAAGATAAAAAATTTTATAGTGCCACATTATTTCCAAGTAGTAGGAAATAATTTCCCTATACCATGTGATGGAATCATTGGTATGGACTTTATTAAGAGGTACAATTGCATACTAGATTTTGATAATGACAATGACTATTTTATCCTACGACCGGCTAATTTGACACATAGTATATCTGTACCAATAAACAATAACCATAACGAAATTTCATTACCGCCAAGGTCGGAAGTAATTCGAAAAATTAATTTTGTTGATCATGAAAATGATATAATAATACCAAACCAAGAAGTAACACCAGCTGTTTTTATCCCAAACATGTTAGTAAAATCAAATAATGCACTTATTAGATTTTTAAATACTACAAATAACATAGTTACAATTAAACAAAATAACATACAAACAGAAAATATCTCTGACTACCAGATAATCACACAAAATTTAAAGCAAAAAGAAGGCAGAGATACTAAAGTTATAAACTTACTAGTGAAAAATTTTCCAGATTGATTTAAGATAACGTTAACTAAAATTTGTAAAGAATATAACGATATTTTCGGTTTAGAAACAGAAGCAATATCAACTAATAATTTCTGTAACCAAAAGCTGAGACTAAAAGATACGCAACCGGTATATATTAAAAACCATGGTATAATAAAACAAGGTACTGCCACTGTGAGCTATTAAATATAAAATAATTTTCTGACAATTTTAAGGATTCTGACATTCCCATAAAAATTAAGTTACCATATCATTTTAAGTTACCCGTTTATTTTCTTTTCATTTGAGTTGTTAAAATTTTTAATTGCATCGATGTCATAATTAACAATAATTAAAATCCGTTTGCCAATTAATTTATTATAAAAATCTTGTCGTGATTTTGTTAAATTGTCTTATTGATCAATGTAATGGTTTCAATATTTTTGCTTCAATGCAAAGCAACACAATGACTTTATTTCTTGTGGAAATGCATAGAAACTGGGATTTTTCGTAGTTTTCTATATTCTTTACATTTTATATAGATTTTATTAAATTATTTTAGCAAAATATTGCAAAATGTTTATGTTCAAAACCTCAAAATGAAATTTTTCTCTCGGTCAATATGCAAAAACGATTCACAATGAGATTTTGAGCGGGATATTCTATCAATGTTGTACGTTCAGTATGTTTAAATTTAAAATGAGGTAATACAATGACATAAGAGAGGGGATAAAATGATAGTTAAATACCATGGTATAATATATTATAATGGTGCTTTGTCCGTGATCTCATGAAAATGTGGCTTGGTACTAAAAAGGCCATTATTTTGGAAATTGCTGAGCTGGACACCTTGAAATTTAAATAAGTTACAGATCAAGGAATGAAGTTTAGTATATACGATTTAATTAACGAAATTGCTAGACAAATGGAAAAACTTATACATGTACATATATATGAAATTTTTTATTTGACATATTGTTGTCACAACACTATTTTAAATGAAATTTATTTGTTGGTGGTCAAGCAATGCCTATGTGCATTTCGTTGGTGCTTTACCAAATCATGGTTAAAGTCTACTGATGATTTGGTAAAGCACCAATGAAATGCATAGAGACATTGCTTGACCACCAACAAATAAATTTCATTTAAAATACATATATATATATATATATATATATATATATAATACATATATATATATATATATATATATATATATATATATATATATATATATATATATATATATATATAATAAATAAACAAAATTTTTTTTTTATAATGTGGCAACGTCATATTCAATATGATGTAGAAAAATAAACTTAAAAAATCCTTATTAAAATTTAATAAAAGCAAGTGGCACTACCTTGTATTTATATACCGTGTTAAAAACTACCGTATACCAAATTCACATAAAAATGAAATCAACAGTCAAGTTAAAACACTAATAGAGAACAACATAGTTGAACCTTCGTTCTCAGAATATAACAGTCAAATTCTGTTAGTCCCAAAGAAACCACTCCCAGGTTCAAACGAAAAGAGATGGCGACTCGTGATAGATTATAGGCAGATAAATAAAAAATTATTATCAGACAAATTTCCTTTGCCTAGAATCGACGATATTCTTGACCAA
The DNA here is from genome assembly GCA_951800035.1 of Linnaemya tessellans. Taxonomy (NCBI): domain Eukaryota; kingdom Metazoa; phylum Arthropoda; class Insecta; order Diptera; family Tachinidae; genus Linnaemya; species Linnaemya tessellans. The sequence goes on from OX637532.1 coordinate 86,608,698, forward strand.
CTTGGCAGAGCAAAATATTTTTCTTGCTTAGATTTAATGTCAGGCTTTTACCAAATCACTTTGGAGAAAAACTCGAGAGACTTAACGTCATTCTCAACAAACAATGGATCATATAGATTTACTAGACTACCCTATGGCTTAAAAATCGCGCCCAATTCTTTTCAAAGGATGATGACATATGCATTTACTGGATTAAAACCAGACCAGGCATTCCTATACATGGACGACTTGGTCGTGTTAGGATGTTCTGAGAAGCATATGCTTTCCAATTTAAGTGATGTATTTAATCTTTGTCTAAAGTTACACCCTGAGAAATGTTCATTTTTTATGAGAGAGGTTACCTATCTGGGCCATAAGTGTACTGATAAAGGGATACTACCAGACGACATTAAATACTCGGTAATCGAAAATTATCCGACGCCTAAGGATGCGGATAGCACCAAAAGGTTCGTCGCTTGTTGTAACTATTACCGAAGATTTGTTAAGAATTTCTCTGAGTACTCCAGACATCTTACACTTTTGTCTAGAAAAGGTGTACCGTTTGAATGGACAAATGATTGCGACTTCGCATTCAAGTACTTAAAGAAACCATTAATGAGTCCAATTCAGATCCAATATCCTGACTTTACTAAAAAATTTTGCATAACAACAGATGCAAGCAAACATGCGTGTGGTGCAGTCCTTACTCAAGAGTATGAAGGCAAACAGCTACCAATATCATACGCTTCAAAAACATTTACCAAGTGAGAAAGTAATAAATCAACCACTGAGCAAGAATACATTGGGCTATCAGGCCATATATCTATGGAAAACATTTCTTGGTCCGAACTGATCATAGACCACTTTCGTACTTGTTCTCAGAAAATCCCAGTTCTAAGCTAACAAGAATGAGACTGGATCTGGAAGAGTATGATTTCACAGTTGAATACATTCGGGAGAAAGAAAATTATATCGCAGACGCTTTGTCCCGAATTTCAATAAATGATTTGAAAGAAATTAACAAAAGTCACAAGATCGATGACAAAACATAAAAACAGTGGTAGTATAATAAACCAGCATGAAACAAACAAAATTGATGAGCCCAAAATATATACTCGTATACCAATTAAGAATACCGACGTCAGAATATATTATAAATTAAAGATTCTTCCTAATAAAAGTTACATTAAGAAAGGAAAATCTATTTTAGCTAGCATAAAAGTTGATGATTTGTTTGCTAAAGAGAAACTTGACTTAAGACAATTCTTCTCTAGGTTCGAAGAAACGGACAGTAAATTAAACATTAATAAATTACAACTAGCACCTAGTGAAAAAATATTTGCTGAAGAATTTAAAAGTATGGGCAATAATGTGTTACGCAAAACTAAAATAGCGCTATTAAATAAAGCAACCATAATCAATAATAAGAATGCTAAGGCAATTCTAGAAGTAATGCTGAAGTACCACGTTGAGCCAGTCGAAGGAAGACATTGTGGAATATTTAGAACCACTGAGAAAATAAAAAGATACTTCTACTGGAAAAATATGACAAAAGACATTGCTAAATACGTAAAAGCCTGCCACAAATGTCAAGTCGCAAAAACTACGAAACACATAAAAAGTCCGATGATTCTCACAGAAACACCTGTCAACCCATTTGATACGGTGTATATAGATACAGTCGGACCGCTTCCTAGATCAATAAATGGAAACGAATATACAATCACATTAATATGAGACCTAACGAAATATTTGGTAACGACGCCAATACCAGATAAATCGGCGAAAACTGTCGCTAAAGCGATATTTGAAAATTTTGTACTTACCTATGGACCGATGAAGACGTTCATTTCGGACATGGGTACAGAATATAAAAACTCTATACTGACTGAACTTTGCAACCTATTGAAAATTGAAAAATTAACTTCAACAGCACATCATCACCAGACTTTACGTACAATAGAAAGAACTCATAGAACTTTTAATGAGTATGTGCGTTCCTATATATCAATAGACAAAGACGATTGGGATGACTGGCTTAGGTATTTTACCTACTGTTTCAATACAACACCCTCAACTGTACATAAGTACTGTCCTTACGAACAAGTTTTCAGTAAAAATCCTAATAATTTTAAAGACATGGTAGAAAGCGTTGCACCATTATACAATGTAGAAGATTACGCTAAAGAAGCTAAATATAGATTAGAAGTAGCACTTAAGAGAGCAAAACAATTACTAGATATAAATAAGATTAAGCAAAAACATACCTATGATAAGAACACAGTAGATTACAACTTTAAAATAGGAGGCTTAGTTTTACTTAAAAATGAATCAGGACATAAGTTAGAAGGATCCTATAAAGGTCCATATAAAATTGAAAATTTAGATTTAAGAAATAACGTAACTATAGAAGATAGGAAAACAAAAAAGAAACAAATAGTTCATAAGAATAGACTTAAGTTATATAATAAAAATAGTTAACTTAATTCAGGCTTGAGTTTGAATTAAATATTTATTAGAGAATGAAAATAACGTATTAATAAGAAAAATATAACTTTAAGAACTATTTTCTATTACTGTAAAAGAATGTCCATAGAACTTTCAGTTATATGAACATTCTTCCTTAAAAGGTAGGTGTAGCATGACTCAAATTCATCATTACCAACAAGTACATTTTTTGGCAAATTTTAAATAATAGAATATCATGTTACCTTCAATAATAAAACGATCAACACACTTAATGACTATTGCTGATACAGCGTGTTAAACTAAACTGCTACTGTATCAATCGTTCAACAGTCAACCCTTTTGATGTTGTACACAGATCGGTTTGTTATACATTACAAATCTAACCAAAAGTATTCTGTCAGTTGCTACACTATCCACTGTACATGGAATTGCTAAGTAAGCAATTATTTAATGTAAATTTCAATGAATCTGTTCAATAAAAAACATTCTTTTGTTTAATCTCAAGGAGTGCTACCAGTTAGCACTCTAGCTTAAAAATAACTTAAAATTTGTTTTATTTTGAGGGACCAACTCTACACTATGTTTGTATAGAAAACTTTTATTTGTATGATTAATATTATTGATTCAAAATGAGGATATTCTACATTTCGAAAATGAATATGAATGTCATAATCTTCGGGGTGTTGAATTTGAAGGAACTACATACATACGTGTGTAGATATATTGGGTAAAATATATTTGGGAACAATCAACACTGTATTGTGCTCTGAGATATTTTTCACCAGACAGAATTGATAATGTGTTCACCAAACTCAGACATTTCTTCTCGGACTCGCTCAGACTTGAAGCCTCGAAGCTCCAAGTTAAAAGTGCAAATATTTTAAATTGCATTTAATAAATCTAGACGATTTGCATACCATATAAAAGGGGCTATCAAATACCTTTTATGTGATCATATATAATAAAAAAAATTATAAAAATTTATCAATTTTGTATTTTACTTATTTTCATTAACGTACTAAGAATGAATCCTTTTAGGCCAAACATGATATACATATATTCTACTCAACAATTTGACATACTTTCATTTAAGAATATTAATTAAAAGCACATACATATAGAAAAATTCTCTTAATTTTGCCCGAAAAACTTAATATGTTATGTGAAATTTAATAACCCAGCAGAAAAATTTATTGTATTTCGTTAAAGATCAAGAATTTTGAGATTAAATATATAATATATAGTGTGAAAATATAATTATCATTATAAAACCCGTGTGTGAGGTGTGTTGAAAAGCTTTAAGTACAAAATATATTTACTTAAACATTTTGAAGTAAATTGTAAAGATATAGTGCGCAGTGGGCAAATGCAAGCAAAACGATGGGGAAAAAATCAAGTAAGAAGAGCTAAAAATGCATTTGTTTTTAATAAATCTTACTTTAGATGTATCCTTTTATACTTTTCCAAAAAAACAACGAACAACAAAGAAACCTTTGGATACAATTTTATATTCGGGTGGACACTATTAGGACACATAGAGAGAGAATTTGCTCATTATATTTTGAGTATGAAGATTTAGAAAGAAATTGACAATATTCAATGGGTAAATGGGTAAGTGTGAAGTTCTTTATTTAACAATCACGCATAGAATTTAGTAATAGAGCAACTCTAAAATTGAAACCGGGAGCAATCCCGACTATAGGAGCCAGCGCTATAGCAAATAAAACTGAAGCGCTACCATATGAAGAACGAACAGAAAACAAGTAAAAGTGCTATATTCGGCTGTGCCGAATATTAAATACCCTTCACAGAGGTAATTCTTCTTTCTATCTTTCTTGCTAAAACAGAAAGTAGCTTAATTTCAAAAATAATTAAAAAAAAAAACAAAATAATGTTATCAGTTACTTTTGTATATAAGACAACGTTTAAATTTTTTGGCTAAATGTTTTGCTCTTCTTACTTCTAATACCTCTGAACGCCTTTCAAAAATATTAAATATGTTTAATTTACAAACAAAAATAAAAAAATCCGTTTCATGTACCCCAAAAGGTTCTACATAATTGTCCAACCGTAGAATCGTCTTTTAGATTTTTTGGATTTTTAATACCAATTTATTTCTTCCTGATATATAAAGTAGGTATAATTCATAATAAAATTCAAAAATAGCAAATTATATGGTTACTTTTATGAATCAGAAAATGTCGATAATCCAACACTGAAAAATTTCATTCCCATACAACCAAAATAAAGAACTTATATGGCTACTTTATGTACTAAAAAATTTCGATTTTCCAACCCTGGAACCGAATTTTTAATTCCAAATTAATTCTTCCTGAAGTTTAAAATAGGGATAATTCACTACAAAAACAAAATTTGGAATTTATGTGGGTACTTTTATGTACCAGAAATATTTTGATTTTCCAACTCTGGAAGCGAATTTTTATTTTTTTAGCAATGCAATTCTTAATGAATTTTTAAACTTTTTGGTCACTTTCATGTACCATAAAATATTTTAATAACGAGGTTCATGCAACTCTTAATAATGAGGTTTATTTAAGAAAATCTAAAAATTTTTAACGATTTTTGTCGCTTTCATGTACTACAAAAAATTGCAGTTATCCAACCCTGGAATCGAAATTTTGGTTTGTTTTAATATTGGATACCAATTTTGTTTTTCCTGAATTAAAAAATAGTTTTAATTAGTAAAAAACCGACGTTAGTTGGCTTTTTGGTTACTTTTATGTATAAAAAAGTTCAATTTCCCATCCCTGGGAGCGAAATTTTCCATTACTTATAAAGTAGTTTTATTTACAAAAATCTTAAAATTAGCAACCATTTTTGTTACTTTCATGTTCTACAATATATTGCATGTACCAAAAAAACTTTGAATTTCCCAGACCTAGAATTGAAATTTAATTTTTTTTAGCTTTTTTATAAATGCGATTCGTCATGAGGTATAAAGTAGTTTTTTTGAAGAAACATTTTAAATTTTTAACCATTTTGGTTACTTTTATGTATAAAAAGTTTCAATTTTCCACCCCTGAAAGCGAAATTTTGTTTTTAAAATTTTTTTATCAATGCAAATCTTCATGAAGTATAAAGTGATTTTATTTAAGAGAAACTCAAAATTTATAACAATTTTGGTTATTACATGTCCTAAAAAATATTGCATGTACCAAAAAAACTTTAATTTTCCTAACCCTGGAAGCGAAATTTTATTTTTTTATTTTTTATTGCAAGTCTTCTTGAGGTATAAAGAACTTTTATTCAAGAAAAATTTTAATTTCTTAACCATTTTGGCCACTTTCATGTACTACAAAATATTGCACTTGTTCAACCCTGGATTCGAAATTTTGATTTTTTTTTTAAATTTTGAATCCGATTTTGTCCTTCCTAAATTGTAAGACAGTTTTAGGTAGCAAAAAAAAAAAAAAAACATCAGTTGCCTGTTTGATTATTTTCACGTATAAAAAAATGCAATTTCCCATCCCTGGAAGCAAAATTTGGATTTAAAAATTTTTTTTGTAATTAATTTTTTGTATGTTATTCGTCAGTGCAAATCTTCATGACGTATAAAGAGGTTTTGTTAAAGAAAAACTTGAAATTTTTAACAATTTTAGTTACTACATGTACTACAAAATACGGAATGGGCAGAAAAAAATTTTTTTCCCATCTCTGGAAAAAAATTTAAATATTTTTTATTTTTAATAGACCATTGAGGCTTCCCAAAGCACGAAATAGGTTTAATTTACAAACAAACAAAATAATTGGTTTTTGGTATAAATTTTGCGTCGAGAAATAGGTGTAAGCTTCCCAGCTCTGAAACCGAACATCGGATCTTTCTGTATCTTTCAATACCACTCTATTTAAGTTCATTTCCAATCCAACGGTCCAAGAACGAAGTCTCTAGCTCTTCTGGGGCTTGGGAAACCCATGTACAGACAGACGGACCGACGGACATCGCTCAATCTTCATCGCTATTCATAAGGATCTAGAATATATATACTTTATGGGGTCCTATGTTGATATCGAAGAAATCACACACGGAATAACAAACCTAGATATACCCTTTCACATTTTTGTGAAGCGTATAAAAACAATACCGATACAAATAAAGACTGTTTGCAACTTTATATAAAAAATTTAGAAGCTGAAATGTCTACATCGCACTTGATCAACAAGAGGGTAATAACCAGGGTTGCCACTCAAAATTTTTTTTTCCTACCAAATTTAATTTCAAAAACTACCAAATGGCATGTTTACCTACCAAAAAATAAAATAAGCAGTTATAAAAAAAATAAACTTTATTAAAAAAAAACAAAACAAGTTTATACATAACAATGTTTATAAAAATAAATAACAATTCATTTGTAAAAGAAACAATATTTTAAGTAAAAAAAATAAATAAGACTTCATTAGTAAAAGTAAAAATTTATATTATAAAATTCTTCGACCTTATTTTTTATTAATTTATAATGTTTATTTAAACGAAAGGTCAATTATTTTTTAATTTTTATATCAAATTACACAATTTTATATATCCCTGAAGAAGCTACACAAAGAAGTGGCGAAATATTGGAATAAAAACATAATTTTTATATAAAAATCAAAAAATAATTGACCTTTTGCTTAAATAAACATTATAAATTAATAAAAGTAAAACTCTTAAGTGTTTATTTGGAAAAAGGTTTATTTTTTAAAGTCTCTTTTTGCTGACCATATATAGTGCGAATCAGTCTTATTTATCATTCCCTTGCACGTCATAATATTATTCAATCAAACCAACCTGTCCATGATGCCATACAACGCACAGAGTAACAGAGAGCCGGCAAGATTGATGTAACATCAAAAAGATGGCCATTAAGACCGAAAAGTTGCCACTTGTTATTACTGTCGCCTCTATGATGCATACAAAAGCTGATGACTAAAAATCAAAAAGCAATCATAGATGAAAGCTGATTATTAAAAATCATGCATGGATGAAAGCTGATTAGCGTGAAAAAAATATTAAAACTGAAATTGAAAAAAACTACCAAATTCACGACACAACCTACCAACCTACCAACGCATTTCAAAAGTACCGAATTTGGTAGGAAACTACCAAAAACGGCAACTCTGGTAATAACTCAAAAAGCTATTTGTGGTTATATTTTAAGATAATTTGAAAGTACAAATACATCATTGAAAGCAAATTTAGTTTTATATAAATAGCAGGAAAAGAAAATATAATAAAATAATAAACTAATATTATACTTTAAATTATAGAAATATGTATTATAAATAATATTATTTAGTTTTATATATTCTGAAAATATTTAATTGTTTTTATAAAATAATTAACAAATTAAAACCAAAGAAAAAGGAATTCTCACAAAATTATTTAAAGGGAAAAATAAGAAATTGCTCCACCGTTATGTTTACATAACTTTTAAATGTAAGAGTGTTTCGTGAGGTCATTTAACCAACATGAGCAGAAAATTCAATTTTTATGTTCGGGATGGCGTAATCTGTTGGTCTATCATTCTTGATTCATATGTACTATAATTATTACAAAAAATTTTAGTCAAAATTGTTATAAAAATCAGCAAAAAAAAATTTTTGTTTTACGTTTTTAAAATCTTTTATTCGACATATTGTCTCAATTAAATTAATGCTTTTTGTTTGTTATGTGGTCAAGTATGTCTAATGCCTGCATTTCATTGGTTCTTACACCAAATCATCAATAGACTTTAACCTAATTCCAAAATAACAAAACCTTTCAGCTCATACGTAAACTCCCAAAAATGAATTGAGAATTACACAAAAAAGGCCATAGGATTTAAAATTTTAGAAAACACAATAACAAATTTTATTCGATATAAAACCATTTTGTTTTTCCACCTTCATACAATTAGTCTGCCGTTGGCAAACAATAAAAGTACGTAACAAGTAAAAGGGCTATACTCGGCTGTGCCGAATCTTAAATACCATTCACTGATGTAATTCTTCTTTCTTTCTTTCTTGTTAAAACAGAAAGTAGCTTTAATTAAACAATAATTTAAAAAAAAACAAAATGATGTTATCAGTTAATTTTCTATTTAAGACAACGTTTAAATTTTTTTGGTTAAGAGGCTAAATGTTTGGCTCTTTTTACTTCTAATACCTCAGAACGTCTTTCAAGAATATTAAAAATGTTTAATTTGCAAACAAAAATAAAAAATCCGTTGCATGTACCCCAAAAGGTTCTAATTGTCCAACCGTAGAATGGCATTTTAGATTTTTTGGTTTTTAATACCAATTTATTTCTTCCTGATATATAAAGTAGGTATAATTCATCATAAAAATCAAAAATAACAAATTATATGGTTACTTTTATGAATCAGAAAATATCGATAATCTAACGCTGAATTGAATTTTTAATTTTTCTGGTTTTTAATACCAATTTAACTCTTCCCGAAGTATAAAAAAGATTTCATTCATACACAACCAAAATAAGGAACTTATATGGATACTTTTATTTACTAAAAAATTTCGATTTTCCAACCTTGGAACCGAATTTTTAATACCAAATTAATTCTTCCTGAATTATAAAATCGGTTTAATTCACCAAAAGAACAAAATTTGGAATTTATGTGTTTATTTTGGAATTTTATGTGCCAGAAATATTTCGATTTTCCAACTCTGGAGGCGAATTTTTATTTTTTTTACCAATGCAATTCTTAGTGAATTTTTAAACTTTTTGGGCACTTTCAAGTACCATAAAATATTTTAATAATGAGGTTCATGCAACTCTTAATAATGAAGTTTATTTAAAAAAAACTTACTAATGGTGTCATTACACCTTTGAAATTGTCTTCTGTACATATTTCTAAGAGATATCATCCTTTTGCAGTGCTCGGAGATTTTAAAACTTCCACTATAGAGAGTACGGGCTGGAATTGATGTATAAGCAGCACTAGTAATCAAGTCAGTAATCACCTGAAGTTCTTGGTTCACATTAATGCGCGTTGGTTCGGTACTTAGTATATCAGAATAGCAGATTTAAGAATCGGTTATGTTTCTAAACAAATCCCAATTGGCTTTCGAGTAATCAGGTAAACACTTATAATTTTCAACGAAAGGTTCATTTATATAAAATGTAAGGGAAAAATGTTCAAAAAGTAACTTATTGGCGTGAGAAAACTTAAGTGAGAAATTCGAGGGAATGAGGTCTATTGTAGATAGCTATGATCCAAATTTTGAGGGAATCGCATGGGACAAGAAGGATAGTATAAAATCTTCCCATCACTTCCGATAAAATAACCTAGAACGAAAAAGCCGCAATTAGATGTTATTAGGTTAAGGTCTGAAACAAAATCTGCAGTATACATATAATGGGCAGTATGCAGATATGAACATCACTTTTCTATTGCCAATATCCATTTAAATTCAGGTATTTTCAAGTATATCAATATTTGTATTGAACGACATTTCCCACCTATGATTTAATGTTGATTTTAGAGCAATTGCCATACCCCCATTTCTATACACAATATAACCAGGTAGTTGTACTGATTGAGGGAAGTTTGTGATACCCTGGCAGTTTCAGTGCATTACATAAAGGCAGTTCTTTCTGTTGTTATATGGCATATTTAAGCAGCTGCATTTTCACGAATCGTACTCTCTGCGACTCGGACAACGGGGGTCATCCGCTCTGTTCTTTGTATTTCTTAAATTTATTTTAGTACAATTAAAGCATCTGTATACTACATTGTCATCACCTGTAATCTTTCTGATTTGGCAGCACGAAACGTCATGATTACCACCGCATGTTATACAAATATTACTGCGATAGCAATTTTTAGCGCCATGACCGTAAGTTGCACACTTTGTGCACTAAGTGGGACACTTCCTATTTTTCAAGGGGGTTTTCCAGTAGACAATAATACTACAAATTCGTTTAATTTACAAAACCTGTGTTTTGGTGACTAATGTTTTGTCAAACTCCAGCAGTAGAGGAACGAGAAGTTAATATTTCTTTAGCACTAACTACAGGAATATTGTATTCAAGTTTAAGTTCATCTGTGATTTGTTTTGTATCAACTTTGGGAAGACCGTATAAGAATAACTTTAGAATTTTCTTGTCTTTACCCTCATGGGTGTAGAGCTTAGAATTTTCAGCAATGAGCTATTTTTAGCAACTTCATAATATGTTATGGACGGAGAAATAACCTTCATGCCGACAGTCATTCTCCTAAAATTGTAGTCTTTCCCAATTAGTTGTAGCACTGATCAAAAACTATGTATGGAGTCAACGACCATGCGTGGAATCACAACTTTGTAATTCTCAATTTCAACATATTAATCGAGATTTTGTAATACATTAAAGCCATTTTCATTTGAGCCAATTTTCTTTTTTGGGGAGCTTCGCGAACTTTTCTTTCATTTTGAAGCGATCATGAATAGCTATTGCTACGGTTTATTTTAATTGTCCTTTGTTATACTGCTCAGCAAAAAATCATTTTTTGTCTCCCATTTAATTAAAATTATGTGCACTATACTCAAATGCGTATTGGGTTTTTTCCATCAGGTCGGGATTTTTTTTATAGGCGTGGCAAATATTTTCCCCTAAATTAGTCAGGTACGGAGACATATTTCACCCTGACTCGAGATCGAGTCCGATCTTCAAAAGTAAAACACCAGAAGATGTATAACAAAATTGTATTTATATGTATGTAGTAAGTATTTTCACGAACATTTATATTGCTATATTAAATTGAATTAAGATTCATAGGCTAATTGTTCGAAATTTGTTTTTAAATCTCAGAAAGACATGATAAATATTCCAAGGCACAAAGGACATCAGTTTTATTCAACTTATACAGCAGAGCAGAACAGCTATTTTCGAAAGCCGCAACACCTTCATCATCAGTGCTCATGTGTATTGTGTTTATCACCACTTATTAGGTGGCTTAGTTGAATGTGATAACAGCCAAAAGATAGTTTTTCCACTGTAGTTATAGATACAGTTGGACCTTTACGACCTTCTGGAAACTATCGCTATATATTGACAACACAATGTGAGAAGTTAACTATGCGCATCGATCCCGAATTAATCAGAATCTAAAAAGATCTACAAATGAGTATTTTCAGGGTGCAACAGAATTACCAAGTTACGCATCTAAAGATTCATGGTTTGAGTGGATAAACCAGCCATCAAAACCAGGTAAAACTGGCATGTCCTTAATAAATGTAGAGCCACCAGGTTGTACTGAAGACTATCTCCGTCAAGTCGAAGAGGAGCTAGGACTGTATTGGTCAACGACGATCAATCAACTGAAATCCAGCCCGTGATTAATTTTTTAGATTGAACTGTTCCTCGTTGCCATATTTCAAGGCAAAAATGAGGGACAATAGTAATATCGTTTTTATTAGATACAGGTAGCAATAAGAACTACATTAGGCTGGACCTGGTGAAGAATCCAGGAGATAATGAGAAAATATTTTGTGCCAGATCGGCAAACGGTGGAATAAGAATATCTCAACATACATATTTGAATCTTTTCGAAATTGATTACACACCACATAAAGCTATTTTACTATTAAAGACCGACAGAGAATAAATATTAAACAGCGAGTTTCACAGAGCGTGAATAACATCAAATTACAAACAGGACATTTACGACAAGCACAAAAACATTGCCTAAAGACCATCGTGACACAGCATAACCATTTATTTGTTGAGCCGAATGAAAAGCTAACATATTTCACTGTGGTATTGTGCGATATAAGAACAGATAATAATTCTCCTATATACGAAAGGAGCTACCCATATCCGATGGCCTTGAGAGGTGTTGTAGAAGGAGAGATTAAACGACTTAAATGATGGTATTATAAAACCTGCCTGCTGCCTTTATAATTCCCCTATTTGGGTGATTCCAAAAAAGGATGATGATCTTTCAGAAAAAAAAAGTTCAGGTTGGTACTCGACTTTAGAAGACTAAACGCGGCGACAATAGCGGACAAGTATCCAATCCCCGATATTAACCACATCCTTGCTAATCTTGGTAGAAATCAGTATTTTACTGTTCTGGATCTTAAGAGCGATTTCCATCACATTCCGCTTAGAGAAATTTAGGGAAAATACGGTATTCTCGGTTAATAATTGGAAATAAGAGTTCATCCGCTTAGCCTTTGGGCTGAAAACTCCCTCAGCAAAATTTCAGAGGTACTGGATGACATATTGCGGCAGTTCATCGGAAGAATATGCTACGTCTATGTGGATGATGTTATGATCCTCAGTAAAGATGAAAAATCCCACCTAAGGCATGTGAATGAGGTATATGAAACTTTGGAACAAGCTCACATGAAGATTCAACTCAATAAATGTGAATTTTTTACAAGAGAGGAAGAGCTCTTAGGGTTCATCGTTTCAAAGGAAGGAATTAAAGCAAGCCCGAAAAAGTTGGCAGCGATACTGACTTCAGCTACCCAGACTCTTCAAAGGACCTTCGTTCTCTTTTGGGTTTGGCTGGCTACCACAGACAATTTATTAAGGGCTATGCAGACGTTCCGAAACCTATTAAGATCTTCTTAAGAGGAGAAGAAGGTCGAATATCGAAATCTGCATCTAGCTATACCAAAGATAAGCTGAATAACATTCGCAAAAAAGGCTTTCGATGATTAAAAAAATTCCATCGCATCAAGGGAGGGGATACTGGCATACCCTGATTTTAATAATGAGTTCCAGCTAACAACGGATGCATCCACTTTGGCTATAGATGCAGTACTTAGTCAGAACCACAGACCGATAACTTTTATTTCCCGGATGATGATTAAAACTTAAAAAAAGTACGCAACGAACGAACGTGAAATGTTGGCTATTATGTGGGTCGTTAGTTCTTTAGGAAACTACTTGTACGGCTCAAAGAAAGTTGGTATTATACAGACCATCAGTCGCTGATATACGCGCTCAGCAACAATAACCATAATCACAAGATGAAAAGGTGGTAATGTATTTTGGAGGAATACAACTACGAGCTGACATACAAACTAGGACGAGCAACGCAAATCGATGAATCTGCCAAAACTTAATGTTCATCATGATCAGCAACTCAGCACAGCGCAGAAAGTTTCATCTGATACCAAGCGTTGAAATTCCAATCAACGTATTTAGGACTTAAATATTTCTAGATATTGGGGAAGTGCCTTCATATCAATTTAAAATCGTATTTCCAGGAATTTATCGACATCTTATTGTTGAAACTGAGTATAGTGAGGATAAACTTCTGTCTCTGCTTAAAAGGTACCTCAATCCTTCTGTCATAAATAGCATTAAAACAACGAAGAATATAATAGGTAAAAAAAACTTATATCCAGATCATCTTTCTTGTTATAAATGCATTTTATGTTAGAAGAACATAACAGTCCACGCCGTAATGAGAAGCAAAATAGAAAACAAATTAAGAGAATTATAAAATTGTGCTCGACATGATATTTTTTCAACGGATATTTTTTCAAAGTATGCTCAAGTAAGATTCCTGTCTGGAAGGGCTATAGAAGATGTTAGGAAACTTTATTTTCCTACGGTGCACCGAGAAATACAGTGGTAAATAGCGAACCTTCATTGAATTCTGCATCTATTTTATTTATACTGAGGAACACAACACCGTCTTATCATATTGAAGTAAATGATAGAACGTTTCCACTATAATTTGGCCGAAATTATGAGATGTCTTAAGGAAGATGGAATCTCAACAACATTTGAAGAGCTTCTGGAAAGATCAGTTAACGAGTACAACCGTTCTATACACTCAACAACTAATAGAAGACCTGTTGACTTGTATTTCGGAAGAACGGTCGACTTTTCACCCCAGAACGTAGAAAAGACTAGACAATATTGAAAGACTGCAACGAAAACAGGAAAAGGATTTGGCTGATTATTCTAAGACTAGGCATCCCATTAAAGACTATGTTCTAACGACACGTTTCCGCTGGTTGCTGGGGTAGACCTCAGCAGCGTCCAGGCTCAGTTACATAAATTTGTTGATTCCAGGGAGAAGTTTCGGTGGCCAAGTAAAACACCAAGATTCGAATACAAGCGTTTATTGAGAGATAGTAAAAATCATGCTTCAGAGGATAGTTCTTGGAAATGTGGTTAATAATAGGGTAAGGTGGCAATTTTCAGCAACAACCGTATATGGTCAAAGTGACCAAGACGAACGTGAGATAAGGCAAGACGCTGTCGGAAAAGCAAACGTCCAACCAGGTTAACAGTACTGTCGCTTAGTAGACAAATTCTGCAATCGCCTTAGGACACTAAAACTAACCGAAATAATTAATATTAAGACCAAACAACTTACCTCCACGCCGGCTGCCCAAGATCTAAGAAGTCTGTTCATCATTACTGCGGCTTATATAGGCTGACACAGCTTATATACATGAGCATGTGTATGTATGTATGCGTGCCTTACAATGTTTCTGCTTAGCATCTACATGATATTATCATATACAGACGTCAATATATACATTACATGTGTACATGTCAACTGTACGCAATTGATGTATGAAAAGCAAGCATAACAAATGGAATACAGGAGCATCGTAATGCGTGTGCATATTTATGAACAAATTTGTGGGTGCTGTTGGCTGGTAGTAGAACACGAGACTATGAAGCGGAGGGTCGTGAGTTCGAGCCCGCGCAGAATCATGAAATATTGTGTTGAATTCTTCTGATCAGCATTAGTGCGTGGTTGTGTTAGTTGTTGCCAGCCTGTTTCAATGATGAAGGCATATCACTGGTCACTGATCATAGTTGGCAGCGACTGACGCTATCATGTACTAAAAAGCACAGTAACAGCACCCACCTTCGTCGGCCCTGTAGCAAAAATTAGCCGGCGAAGTAAAAGGTTGAAATAGCTACAAAAATCTGTCTATCTTCTCATCTGTCCCCTTAATACTATCCCCTCGTTTTCAGTTCCGGCGCAATGCATTGCATATGTAGGGGTCATCCCCTGAGTGCTCGTCCTACTCCTAAAAAAAAAAAATGTCAAAACAAGTTTTCGTACGGCAGATCGTGATCGTTACCTACGTTGTGCATGTACATATGTACGTGTGTAAATGGTTATTAATATATACCACTAACTTGAATATTTTACTTAATAGGCAAAGCAAAATATGAAATACAAAAATTCCATTACAATTCATTCCGTTTGTAAAAGTATGTAATATACACAAGCGAGTAGTAATATATAAAAAAACAAGTAAAAACGTTATATTCGACCGGGTCGAATATTAAATACCCTCCAAATATTTAGTAAGTGAATTTTAAATATTTATCTTGGTGGGACAGAGTTCCTTTATATAATATCGTACGTCAACGCCCACTAAAGGGGGCGAGGCTCAAAAATATCATGTTTTCCACAGACGAACGTATGGACATTGCTAGACCGCCTTAGACTTCGTCACTAATCAGGAATATATTTACTTTATGGGGTCCAATTCTCTTTGGAGGGTATAAAAACTATATTTTGGTGGGGTCGATCTGGCACGGGCTGTGAAGGAAACATTTCACCTTTGTTAATAAACTCTAAAAATAAATGCTTGGAATTATTATATACAAAGTACAATTTTTTATTTATTTTTTGTTATAGGGTCATTTACGGAACAAAGGGGAGAAAGGGGTAGGGTAGAAACAGGCAGTCCTAAAACTCTAAAAATAAATGCATAGGATAATTGTATACAAAATTAAAATTTTTTTTTGGTAGGGTCATTTAGTGGGCAAAGGGGGAGGAGGGGGTAGGGCAGAGTAGTACCAGGTTTCGTCTTAGTTTCGTCATTAAAGCTAAAATATGTTATTTTTGAATGTAGGCTTAAGTAAAAAAATTTGTTAAATTGGGCGGGGGCCAAACATAATTTTTTTTTATGGCTCCAAATTTAAGGCGTTGGAACGTATTTGACATAAAAATATAAAATTTGCTTAACAAAATAACCAAAAAACTTTAAAAATTATGTTGCTTTTTCTGGGTTGGGTTAGTTCTTCTTAGGGGAACTTTTTTTCCCTCTTGCCCGATTTAGCCCATCTCCGCACTTAACCTGCTCTAATCTTCAAAATATATTTATTCCAAATTTCAAGAGTCTAGCTCTTTTCGTTTGGACTGAATCGTGATTTTCACAGACGGACGGACGGGCGGACATGCTCAGATCATCTTAGATTTCATC
The DNA here is from genome assembly GCA_951800035.1 of Linnaemya tessellans. Lineage (NCBI taxonomy): Eukaryota > Metazoa > Arthropoda > Insecta > Diptera > Tachinidae > Linnaemya > Linnaemya tessellans. The sequence continues at coordinate 86,625,324 of OX637532.1, forward strand.
AATGATCAAGAATATATATACTTTATGGGATGGATATTTCGATGCGTTACAAACGGAATGGCAAAGTGAATATACCCCCAAATTCTTTTTTGGGGGGTATAATAATAATATGCTTACATGTGAGCAAAACCAAGCGTGCGCGTTTTGCTCGTTACAATGTGGCAGGGCAATTTAGGTAAATTATAATAAACGATTAGGCACTAAGTTGAGCGAACGTTTTATACAGGAGGCTGTTAAAGAAAGTCGCGCCACAACCGTTGTTAGCAAGAGTGGTCGCGTCATTCATAAAAGTCATACACGAAATTGAGCTTCCTTATTTGAATTTTTGGCTTTCTTCTAGATTGCTTTCGGCAACCCTTGCGGCGGACTTAAGTATTCTTGACTACTCTAATCCCAGGTTAGTAGCTATTCATATGGGTGTGGCAAAAAGACAGAAGGGGATTTTTAAGATTATACATTTAAACGACCTTGGGCAATACATGGAATTAGTAGAACAAATTGAGTCAACATTAAGTACGAAAATTGCATACGGTCATCCCCTCCGTCCGTTTTTGATCCAGCAAACCATTGACATAAAAGGAATTATCAGTAGTTTGGGTCCGGATAAGCTGAAGAGATGAATCGATCTTATCGGCGGTGTATGGAAATGGATGGCCGAAACACCGGACAGGCACGACTTACAAATTTTGACCAAAAAAAATGGCAAATATACTGGAAAACAATAATAGAGAGATAATAATAAACCAACTGGCCATCATAAGGGTACAAGAAATATCCAATATCCAAAGAACAGTGCTCAAATGCCGATTTAATGTCTAGATTAGAGCATATGTAAGTTAAGTTTAAGTTTAAAATAAATTACAGAATGTCGAATAAGCCATACAATGTGAAGAATTGATAACGCTTGGAAGTGTAAAATTTTTAACAAATAACAAGGAAATTGTGTATATTTTGAGTATTAAAAATATACAAAAAGGTTTATGTGATATTTGACAACACGTATAAAATTTGGCATTCTAATAGATAAAATTGAATTCAATAAAATCTTGATATATAATAATGTTTTGTTTGACATCAAAAACAGTTTCATATATTATAATGAACTAACTACATATGCATATGTAGGAAGAATAGTATTGTCGAAGGAAGATTATTGTGTAAAGAGTCTATATAAGAACAGAATAGGAAATTGCACAATGAGCACGTGCCATCTATAGAAGAGATCGGAAGCGATATAATATTGCTTAATCAGTACAATGGCAGTATTGCTGTTAATGATTAGGATATCAAATTGAGCGGGATATATTTGGTGAAGCACGTTAATGTAACAATAATTATTGATGTCCAAGAGTACTTTCCACACGAAATAAGTAACAGTAAACCTCTTCCAGCTCCCCTACAGCAGATATAGCCAATGTGTCACACGTATTTGTAGTTACTCACAAATCACAAAAATTGTGATTCACAATTCAGTCTATCACAAGCTTCCAGTCAAGACGGTTGTTTGAGCGCTTGTTGAAAAAAATTATTTAAGGGTGGGGAGAATGATCCTTTGTTTACAAAATTGTGAGATACACACACAAACTCAAAATGTTATTTGTTTGTGCCCAGGGCGTACTTAACCAGGTGGCAGCGTTAAGAATGTAAACAATTTTTTGCTCTTATTGGTTTATTGTTTGTTGTGAGCTTGCACTGCCAAAGATTGCTTAACCCTTATGTGCGCACCAAGGTACCCGGGTGCCTTTGGCGTCTTCAATCAAAGTTTTGTCATTTAAATTGATAACTTGCATATTTGAAACTTTTTGATAACTACTAACTTTCAAACTATTGAGTTATTGAGCAGACGCGAGTCAAATTTTCGTTGTTGTAATTTGCCTGGGAAACCATTTTATTTTAAACAGCCTTTACTGCGCACCCAGGTACCTGTACGGGTTTTATATGAGAAAGCGGTCATTGCAAGTATATTATTTGAAGCTGTTAGTAGCTTTGCATGAATAAATAAAAATCTGCATGAGTTAAAAAACAAAAACAATTTATTTGATCTAATTTGAAAACAGAAACATAGAAAAAAATCAAAAAGAGAAGTAATATTTTAGCCAACGCGAATTCAATTAGGTGACCTTATTTCAGAAAATGTCGATCAGGTGATTTTCCTCTGGTCTGTCAAAATCTTCTTCTGCTTACTTTGTCTTTTTTTATAAATTAAAACTAAATTTTTTGTGCGCCGAAAACAAAGCTTTTATGAAATTTCACCAATTTAACCAAAAAAGTGCGGGTGTACAAGAAGAAGTTCAGCAAGGGAGAGGGAATTTTATTCCATGTTCCAAAAGATGTTGGAAGCAGTGGCAAATGGAGCGAGATTTGTGGTAGGAACCTTACCGCAGCAGCACTGATCTGCGCTGACCATTTCTATGTAATTATCACATAACACATACGACTATACAAAGAACCAATTTAAATTAAATATTACAAAACAAATAATAGATTGTAATATAAAACAGTATATGTATGGAATTAACTTTTATGTATGTTAATAACTTCTAAAATATTTATTAATTATAATAATTTGTTACAAATTTGCTGTTTAGTATTTATTGTATTGAAAAATTAATAAATTCTCTTTAATGTGGATTTATTTTTATTGACCATATCAGTTTATTGTAATATTAATCAAGCTTGTGGTCGTTTTTTATAATACTATGTTATTTCTTATAATTTTTATTCGATATTTCGTTAACAGCTTATTAACATCGCCAGGAAATAAAAATATTTTTATTTCCTGAAGATGTTAACAAGCTGTTAACGAAATATCGAATAAAAATTATAAAAAATAACATATTATAAAAAACGACCACAAGCTTGATTAATATTACAATAAATTTTCTTTAATATACAATTTTATGTGATCAATTTATTACTGGAAGTATTCATATAAATATATGTAATTATTAGAGTATAGAATAAAGAATAATAAATGCAATCCAATCGCTATCATTATTAAGCATTTAAAGGTAACGTTGATTTGCTGGCACCGTTGTTGTCCAAGGTTGTTGGCATTATAACCATATAGCGTCTTGCAGCGCGGCCACATCGAACAATGGGACCAGCAGGATTAACCTCCAACTCACGAGTACGTTCTCGTTGTCTTTCACGTACACGATCCCTCTTCCTAGACTCTGCACGGCCACCATAACATCACAGCAACCTTTTACTCTCTCATCATCCATGTACTTGCGCAACGACTGTTTGGCCTCTGTAGCACTACTGCCGATTTTGGTATGATCTCCCTGTATGACTGATATACAAATAGTCAAGCCCTTACCGGCTTTAAGTTGAGTAGCAAACGCAAAGATTTTGCGATATTTGGACATAAATTTGTCATTCAGTTTCGAGAGCACCAAGATCTGAAGACGCCAGTTTTTGGTGTGTGGTGGCCCTCCTCCAAACGCAACAAAGAATATCTGGCTGCTGTAAGAGCCATACCTCTTATACTATCACTCCATTGTATAGTACTATTAATGCATTTACAATTGCAAATTAAACTGGTTCTGAATCATTCAATATAAAACTTTTTTAAATTTTAGGTATTTAATATCTTAATCGAATGCAAAACAGATATTTTTTTCTATTGTATCAGAAACATCTGTGTCACAAAATAGTTCTGTACACTAAAATAGTTCACCTTATTGAATTTGCCTTGATTTTAGTGTAAATCTATCGAACAGTTTGAACATATTGGTCGACTAATAGAGTTTTGACTTTAGATTGGCTTGGAACAGCCAGTACAGTATGGGAGATGTTGCAGTTTCAAAGTTTGGTATATAAAAAGTTTGTAAAGTATTTTTTGACACATACCTTTTAAGATCTTTTAAGAATTTTCGATGACGATCACTATATTGATGTTTTAAATTCCATATATAATATAGGATGCTAGTGCTGCTATATCTATAGCATTAAAAAAGTGGCAATGGCCATCGGCTGTTCTAGTTTGTCCATATTATCTACTCTTCCTTTTATTTTATTATAATACATTACCCCAATTCACAATCCCATGCAAATGGTCTTGCATTATAGCATTTGCAAATTAAGAGCGTATTTGAGAGCATTTTCAATGTATTTTGTTGGTGTAGAGTACAATTATTCTGCTCATGCTACGATGCTAGACTACTTGCTCGAGATTGTGAATTGGGCTTTTATAATTTCCGGTTTTGCACAAGTATTGGGCTCAACATTAGGATCTGTGTGCATAGTAGATAACATAATAACTACCTTTTTCTTTTTTGGCACGTGGGAACATAAAGCCGTCTCTTTACTAAAAGCAAAATTTTGTAGTATATAATGATCTGAAATATATTTCAAACCATTATAAAAAATTTATAACCAGATTAACTGCCTATTTCTCATTGTCGAATGAATTCTTTCTTTCGTATAAATACATTTGAAACAAAAACAATTTATAAGATTTTGTTTTTGTTTTAAGTATATTTGTACGAAAGAAAGAATTCATTCGACAATGAGAAATAGGCAGTAAGATTATCAATCAATGAAATGTTGTAGTTTTAAATGTTTAGAATAATACTAATAATGTGTTTTTTTTGCCGCATACATAAGGGTTAATTCTATTTATGTTCAGAGCTTTCTTTTTCTTATGCTTTTCACAACAGGGATGGAAAATGACTATTTTGATTTTGTACCAAGTAAATAAGCAAATTGTACTTTTCACATCATGGCGGTACCATTTTTTTATATATGACAAAAAAAATATTTTTACAAATTGACAAGTATATAACTAAATATTTTAGATCTATGAATTTTGTTTAAAAAAATGTTTTAATATACAAATTTTGTTATTATAGAAGCAATTAAATATATTCAATGCAAATTCACACTCGTAAAAATAAATACATAGACAAGAATAGTCCCACTCAGTTCAAAGGAGATGGATGTTCTAAGTCTAGATGATCAAATGGTGGTTGATCAGTTCTGAGATTAACACAAAACTCGAAAGTAATTAGCCCCATGCTTAGAAAGTATCTAAAAAACAAACAAATTGCTTGGATCTAGGTAAGATGACATTGAAAAACATGTTAGTTGTGAAAAAACATCATACTAATAGCAAGACTGTCTCGAAAATTAGTTATACTTTATCAGTTAATTTCATCGAGTAGAGGCCAAAGACTCCATAATTTTAATAATGCTGGCTCAAATATTGCCATACATTAAATTAATTATTATAAATCATAAAAAATATTTTACTTTTATTAAATGATTATTTAAAAAATGTCTGTATACATTTTTCAAATAAGCTTATAACAAACGTAAAATAATTTTTATAGATTAGTCCGATTATAGATTGATTGAGATATATAAATTGTACCAAGTAATTCGCGGTAGTACCATGGTACCATAAAAAGTTCAATTGCAGCATGTTTTCCATTTGTGTTTCACTCATGTTTTGACATTCAAAACTTCATTACGCAAACAAAAACACCTATGTTGTTGTATTGTTGTAGTTGTAGCCCTTACGCTGTCACATGGTTTAATTACGAGATGTTTGTGTCTATGTCTGCCCTACAGCCAAAACCACTGACAATAACACTTGCGTTTGTTACAATCATTGCCCTTGAAATTGTCATATGTGTTAAGAAATAAGGCAAATAAAGTTGAGAAAAAACACACAAGCATTTACAATCTGCATTCATTTTGACTCAAGACGATTGTATATAAAGAGGGAGGAGTTAGCTTCGTTCCCATCAAAAGTAACGTAGTGTCTGCAGTTGCACAAGTAGGCATGATAAAATGACGAGATCTTCGAATTATATTTATATCTGTGGTGACGAGTTAGGGTAGTTAATAAGATTAATTCGCTTGTAACTTCGATGTCGTGTAATAAAGTCATTGTGTGGTTTTAATTAAACGCACAATCAAAAAATATTTTATTTAAATAAAATAAGCCTATAAAAAGTTAATTTATGTATCACCTAAATCCGAATAAAAATAGAATACAACTATCATGTAATGTTATTAAAACACAGGCGAGTTTGATCAACATATAACAATTGATAACTTTATTCAGAAATTTCTTTGACTTAAATACTAAACAATAGAAAGTCACTTTTCATGAAATTGAGTGACTTTACAAAAAGTTCACTCAATAACTTATTTTCTAAAATTTATTTTACCTACATTAATTTACTTCCTATTGCATGGTATAATAAAACAAGGTGCTGCCACTGCGGTAACGGTAAAACATTGCTATCTTTGGTATAAATTGAATTTTCTTGTTTAACATTTAAAATGTGCTTTCGTTTTTTGAATTCGTATACTCTAACGGTTATATAAACGTTTTTTTTTTATAATTTTTATGTTGAACCCTGTTATTTTATGAAAGGAAAAAGTCAGCTGTTTCATGGTTACATTATGAAGAGAAAATGCGAGCGAAATTTTTACTAACTTTGATTGTGAGTAAAACATTCATTTTAAACACTGTGAAAAACAATTGTGATATAGTTTAAAAAATAGTTGTGTGTTATTGTCTAGTAATTCAGTGTGTTGTTGGTGTGTTATTATTGGTCAAAACTAACAAACATACGTGTGTTTTGTGGAATATAACTTCTGTATATAGAAAGGTATTTGCAATATTTTTGAAAAAAGTTATTAATGAAACTGTATATAATCAAATATCATTAACACTTTTTGATCCTTTTTGTTCCTTTTCGGAAAAAACTTCATTTTGTAGTTTCATACGAGTTTTGCCATTCAACACTGCTTGAGGTTTGGAGCAGCAAAAATCGAGAAGCAGATAGTGTAAAAGAATTTTAAATTTGAATTAAGATTCTATAGGCTAATTGTTCGAAATTTTAATTTAAATCTCAGAAAGACATGATAAATATTCCAAGGCACAAAGGCAAGTCAACATCAGTTTTATTCAACTTACACAGCAGAGCAGAACAGCTGATGTTGACTTGCCTTTGTGCCTTGGAATATTTATCATGTCTTTCTGAGATTTAAATTAAAATTTCGAACAATTAGCCTATAGAATCTTAATTCAAATTTAATATAGCAATATAAAATGTTCGTTAAAATTCTTACTACATACAAATTTAAGCTATGGCTTGAGCTACCCAATAATAAAAATTGGAAAAAACGTTCACATGTACTTAAGTATAAAATTCAAACCAAAAAAGTTTGACTTAGGTATGATGGAACAAAAAATTCAGAAAAATGGGACATGAAGAAAAATAATCAAACGGTAACACGGGTATTATAACAATAACATGTTAACATCAGGTTGATACAGTTCCCGTATTCTTTTTCACAATAAAATTTGTGTAAATAGGAACTGTTATCACATTCAACTAAGCCACCTAATAAGTGGTGACAAACACAATACACATGAGCACTGATGATGAAAGGGTTGCGTCTTTCGAAAACAGCTGTTCTGCTCTGCTGTGTAAGTTGAATAAAACTGATGTTGACTTGCCTTTGTGCCTTGGAATATTTATCATGTCTTTCTGAGATTTAAATTAAAATTTCGAACAATTAGCCTATAGAATCTTAATTCAAATTTAATATAGCAATATAAAATGTTCGTTAAAATTCTTACTACATACAAATTTAAGCTATGGCTTGAGCTACCCAATAATAAAAATTGGAAAAAACGTTCACATGTACTTAAGTATAAAATTCAAACCAAAAAAGTTTGACTTAGGTATGATGGAACAAAAAATTCAGAAAAATGGGACATGAAGAAAAATAATCAAACGGTAACACGGGTATTATAACAATAACATGTTAACATCAGGTTGATACAGTTCCCGTATTCTTTTTCACAATAAAATTTGTGTAAATAGGAACTGTTATCACATTCAACTAAGCCACCTAATAAGTGGTGACAAACACAATACACATGAGCACTGATGATGAAAGGGTTGCGTCTTTCGAAAACAGCTGTTCTGCTCTGCTGTGTAAGTTGAATAAAACTGATGTTGACTTGCCTTTGTGCCTTGGAATATTTATCATGTCTTTCTGAGATTTAAATTAAAATTTCGAACAATTAGCCTATAGAATCTTAATTCAAATTTAATATAGCAATATAAAATGTTCGTTAAAATTCTTACTACGTAAAAGAATTTATTTTGGAAAATATTACACAACAAAACTTATCAGATGAGCAACATCAGTTAATTAAACAAAAATGCAAGCAGTTTATTGCTTTTATAAATTTAAATTTGCCAAAATACAATCGAATACTTGAACGATATCAAAAACAACATTCCCGTTGGCTTGCATCCAATATAACTATTGAAATAAATGATTGCATGGATAACATTTTTTGAATTTGTGTTAAAAATCTCGTATAGAATAGAATTAGAGATATGGCGTGTTAAAAATGATGACAAAGTCAAAGTCTCCTTGCGAAAACAGTACCTTCAGGAAAGATTGTGGACGGAAATCGGTCTTAATGTAGACAAACTCCAACAAAATGGCAGTGGAAATACCAACGATGGAAATGCTACAAGAAAAGCATTTAGAAATGTTGAGCTCTTAACTTCCATTTTAAATTTCGATTTAAGTATTCTCAAACAGTTTTACATTATATTGATTGCCATTTCTTTTGAATATAAGATTGATACAGAAAAATTCAAAAACTTTTGTGGCCAAACATTCAATATGTATTTTGAAAAGTATTCTTGGTATCCAATGTCTCTAACTATGCACAAAGTTTTGGTACATGGGCACCAAATAATGGATACTTGCATACTTCCTGTTGGAATTCTAGGAGAAAATGCATCAGAAGCAAGAAACAAGCTGTATAAAAGCGACAGGAGATCGCATGCAAGAAAATGTAGCCGACTGTATAACATGACAGACGTTTTTAATAGAGCAATGTATTCTTCAGACCCACAAATGTCCACCATAAGATTAACAAAACGAAAAAATATCAACAAAAAGAAGAGGCTGCCCAGAGAAGTCGTTGGCCTTTTTGAAACACCTGGTATTGATTTTTCAGACACATTAGAAGGTGATGAAAATGAAAATGAAGCAGAAGACGATGAGGCCGACGAAATTGACAGTTTTGGACTGGAGAATATTGAGTTGGAAGAAGAAAATGAAGACGATTAAATTAGAAGTCTATATTCATAAATGGTTTGTAAAATGACAAAGGCATATTAGAATTTGTCTTACATGATTTTTTTCAGGAATCATGAGCAGTTTTATATCTTAACAAAAAGGCTGAATGAAGCCTTGTCTATCATCTGAGTCTACCTAAAAAATATAAACACATTGAACTTAAGTGGTTTTATCCAAAAAGTGGGGCTAAGAAATTGTTTTTTTTTAGTACTGGTCCTTAATGGGTTAATAAAATAAAATATTTTTAGATGCAAACTTACAGATTCTTGAAACAGCTTTCTAGTGACATACATATATATCAAAGAACGAAAATAAAATAACGAATTTATGTTAAAACCTGAACTAATGTTTGAATTGGGAGGCGAAAGTGTCCAAATAAAAAAAACAAAATTCCATTTTGGTGTTAGTTAAATTCGTGCAAAATTTTAAGTGTCTAGCTTTAAAACTACAATTAATGCCAAAAATATCGCTTTTTTGCCCACAGTGCACTGTGAGCTACTAAATTTAAAATAATTTTGACAATTTTAAGGATTCTGACATTTCCATAAAAATTAAGTTACCATATTATTTTAAGTTACCCGTTTTTTTTTCTTCTGATTTGAGTTGTTAAAATTTTTAATTGCCAATTAATTTATTATAAAAATCTTGTCGTGAATCTTGAATAAACATATTTTTTGTGAAATTGTCTTATTGATCAACGTAATTGCTTCAATGTTTTTGGTCCAATGCAAAGCAACACAATGGCTTTTTATACCCTTCAAAAAAAGAATTTGTCATTCATAAATAAAATTATTTTTGGACCCCGCCCACTTTAGTGGGCGTTATTATAGGCAAAAATAGCATAAAAATTTAACAATTTTGTTTTCCTTAAGCCTACATTCCTTAAAAATAACATTTTTAAGCTTTAATTACGAAGCTGAGACGAAACCTGGTACTACTCCTCCCTACCCCCTCCTCCCCCTTCACCCCCTAAATGACCCTACCAAAAAAAAAATTTTAATTTGTATACAATTATCCCATGCTTTTATTTTTAGAATTTTACGACTTTCTGCCCTACCCCCTCTTCCCCCTTTGCCCGCTAAATGACCCTATAAAAAATAATTAAAATTTTTTTTAATTTTGCATATAATCATCCCAAGCATTTATTTTTAGTTTTATGTCTGCCTGCTTCTGCCCTATCCCCTCTCCCCCTTTGCCGCCTAAATGACCCTATCAAAAAAAAGATATTTTTATATTATATATGCTCATCCCAAGCATTTATTTTTAGAATTTTATGACTGCCTGTTTCTAACCTACCCCCTCCTCCCCCTTTGCCCGCTAAATGACCCTATAAAAAAAAAAAGAAATATTGATTTTTTATGTAATCATCCCAAGCATTTATTTCAAGAGTTTTATGACTGCCTGTTTCTGCCCTACCCCTTTGCCCCCTAAATGACCCTATAAACAAAATAGTTTTGTATATAATTATCCCAAGCATTTATTTTTAGAATCTTATGACTGCGTGTTTCTGTTCTACCACCATCCCCCCTTTGCCCCGTAAATGACCCTTTAAAAAATATATAAAATTTAATTTTGTATTTAATTATCCAAAGCATTTATTTTTAGACTTTTATGACAAAGGTGAAATGTTTCCCCCACAGCCCTTGCCAGAGCGACCCCGCCAAAATACAGTTTTTATACCTTCCAAAGAGAATTTGACCCTATAAAATAAATATGTATATTCTTGATCAGTGATGAAGTCTAAGACGGTCTAGCAATGCCCATACGTTCGTCTGTGGAAAACATGATATTGTGTATTTTTGAACCCCGCCCCCTTTAGTGGGCGTTGGCGTACGATATTAAATAAAGGAACTCTGTTCCACCAAGTTAAACATTTTAAATTCACTTACTAAATATTTGGAGGGTATTTAAGATTCGACCCGGTCGAATACAACGTTTTTACTTGTTTTATTTCTTGTGAAAATGCATAGAAACTGTGATTTTTCGTAGTTTTCAATATTCTTTACATTTTATATAGATTTTATTAAATTATTTTGACAAAATATTGCAAAATGTTTATGTTCAAAACATCAAAAGGGAATTTTTCTCTCCGTCAATATGCAAAAACGATTCACAATGAGATTTTGAGCGGGAAATTCCATCTATGTTGTACGTTCAGTGTGTTTAAATTGAAAATGAGGTAACACACTGAAATATGTGAAAACAGAGGGGATAAAATAATAGTTAAATACTATGGTATAATATAATATGTATAATGGTGGTTTGTCCGTGATTTTATGAAAATGTGGTTTGGTACTAAAAAATGGCCTTTATTTTGGAAATTGCTGAACTGGACACCTTGAAATCTAAATAAGTTAGAGATCAATGAATGAAGTTTAGTATATACAATTTAATTAACGAAATTGCACGTATCTATATATATACATACATACATATATATATATATATATATATATATATATATATATATATATATATATATGTATGTATTACAGATTTTTTTGTAAAAATTTCCGAATAAAGAAAATTATTTTTTATAATGAGGCAACATCTTATTCAATATGATGTAGAAAAGTAAACTTCAAAAATCCTTATTTAAATTTAATAAAAGCAAGTATTCCCACGTTGTATTTATATACCTTGTCCTATTGTACCAGGCAATCAGAAATTTTGAGTGGGTTTTACAAATTTATAGGCTTCTGAAGTGTCAAATTTATAGTTTTGGCCAGTATAATACATTCATAGTAACAGTTTGTTAACTCAGCATAATTGTTCCTTAAGGTACAGTCAAATCCCTTTTAGGGCAACACGCTTTATTGAAAAAAATGAAAGCGATACAAATACCCGTACTGATTTTAACCGCAGCTAGTCTTATTCACTTCGCCTTAGCGAAGCATCGCTTTACTGAAAATAACGTATCACTGAACAGCAAAAGCGATCCCACAACTACGTTTTGTACGAAAATTACTTCGCTTTATTGAAAAAATAAACATTGACATCGAATCGATTGTATAACTTAAGGCTGAAAAAATTGTATATATTTTGTCCGTTAGAAAATTAAATGGCAAAATGTATTTGTCCTTTTCGCTCTTACGTACTTTATTGTATTTTTCTATTATATTGTCAATGCAAGTGGCTAGATATTTGATATAAAAATTATTGTTTTAGTGATTTTAAGCAGTCCGCTTAACTGTAACACATTTCAGTAGTCCGAACTACGTTTTAGAGAAAAAATCGGAAAAATTGGATTTTGGTTATTTCCAGTAAAACGGAGTCGACTGTACTGACCTATCTTAACATATTGTATAATACAATTGTAGTGGCTTTTGTTTACATATGTATACACGAGCTTAACTATTGTTTTGTTTATGTTTATAATAAATTGAAATGAAGGAATATGCTACATTAGTGATACTGAGAATTCTAACATACACTACACCCCCAATCTTTCAGTTAAAATTTTACAATTTTGATGAAATTTTAATTTAATATTTATATAATGTGCTGTCTACGTAGTACAATAATAATATATTTTTCTTAATTATAAACACGATATTGTTTTTACAAATATTATGTGTATGTACATATATTCTTTTTTTTTTTACCCTCCAAAAAAGAATATGGAGGGTATATTCACTTTGTCATTCCGTTTGTAACGCAGCGAAATAACCATCTGAGACCCCATAAAGTATATATATTCCTGATCAGTAATGAAATTTAAGACGATCTGTGAATGTCCGTCTGTGGAAATCACGATTCAGTCCAAACGAAAAAGTTCGACTCTTGAAATTTGGTATAAATATATTCTGAAGTATAGCACAGGTTGAGTTCGCATACGGGCTAATTCGGGCAAGAGGGAAAATAGTTCCCCTAAAAAGAAATAAACCAACCTCTAAAAACAAAATAATTTGTAAATTTTTTTTATGAAATTTTTATTTGATACATTGTTGTCACAATACTATTATATATAAATGCAATTTATTTGTTGGTGGTTAAGCAATGTCTATATGCATTTCATTGGTGCTTTACCAAATCATCAGTAGACTTTAACCACAGTTTTGAAAAGTTAAAAACCTCTTATCTTATGCATATACATCTGAAAACCATCTGACAATTCACAATTTGTAAATTACAAACTATTTTCAAAAATCACAACAGAATAAGCATAGTAGACCTTGAAACTCATACAAAACTAAGCCAACAAACAAATTATATTCGATATGAATCTATTTTATTTTTCCAAACCTTTATACAATCAGAAATCTTTTGGATAACAAGAAAAGTATTTATAAGGCAAAATGAAAAATAAAATCTAAATCAAACTGTTATGAAATTTTTATTTGACACATTGTTGCCACAATACTATTATACATAAATAAAATTTATTTATTGGTGGTTAAGCAATGCATTTCACTGGTGCTTTACCAAATCATCAGTAGACTTTAACCACAGTTTTGAAAAGTTAAAAACCTCTTATCTTATGCATATACTTCTGAAACCCGTCTGAGAATTCACAATTTGTAAATTACAAACTATTTTCAAAAATCACAACAGAGTAAGCACCAACAAATAAATTTCATTTATATATAATAGTATTGTGACAACAATGTGTCAAATAAAAATTTCATAACAGTTTGATATAGATTTTATTTTTCATTTTGCCTTATAAATACTTTTCTTGTTATCCAATGGATTTCTGATTGTATAAAGGTGTAGAAAAATAAAATAGATTCATATCGAATATAATTTGTTTGTTGGTTTAGTTTTGTATGAGTTTTGTAATTTACAATTTGTCAGATGGTTTTCAGAAGTATATGCATAAGATAAGAGGTTTTTAACTTTTCAATAAATTTCATTTATATATTATATTTTTTTTGTAATTTTGTTAAGCAAATGATATATTTTTAAATTAAAGGAGGTCCAACGCGTTAAACTTGGAGCCATAAAATAAAAAATAATAATTTTTGAACCCACCCCTTTTAGTGGGCGTTATTATATGCAAAAATGGTATAAAATTTTAACAAATTGTTTGACTTAAGCCTGCATTTCTTAAAAATAACATTTTCAAGCTTTAATGAGGAAGCTGAGACGTAACCGGGTACTACTCTGCCCTACCCTTTGCCCTCTAAATGACCCTATAATTTTTTTTTTAATTTTGTATTTCATTATCCGAAACATTTATTTTTAGAGTTTTATGACAAAGGTGAAATGTCCCTCCCACCTAGAAACATTTCACCAAGTTTTAATACCCTCCAAAGAGAATTGGACCCCATAACGTATATACATATATTATTGATCAATGTCCATACATTGATCAATAATATATGTATTAGTGGGCGTTGACGTACGATATGATATGCAATAATCGTGTAAATAATAAAAAAAAATTATTTCTTAAGCCTATAAGAAGCTGAGATGTTCTCTGATCATGCAGTGATGAAACTTCTCCCCCACTTGCTTTCCCGGAATGGCTCTGTCAAAATAGAGATTTAAAATTGAGTACAGAGAGATCTTAAAGGAACTCTGTCCCACCAAGATAAACATTTTAAATTTACTTGCTAAATATTTGGAGATTCGACCCGGTCAAATATAACGTTTTTATACCCTCCAAAAAAGAATATAGAGGATATATTCACTTTGTCATTCCATTTGTCACGTAGCGAAATATCCATCTGAGACCCCATAAAGTATATATTCTGGATCAGTGATTATATCTAAGACGATCTGAGCATGTCCGTAGTATGTGGAAATCCCGATTCAGTCCAAACGAAAAGAGCTAAACTCTTGAAATTTGGTATAAATATATCTTGAAAGATAGCACAGGTTAAGTGCGGAGATGGGCTAAATCGCGAAAGAGGGAAAAAAGTTCCCTAAGAGGAACTAAACCAACCTCTAAAAAACAACATAATTTCTGAAGTTTTTTTGTAATTTTTGTAATTTCTTCGATATCAATATAGGACCCCATAAAGTATATTCTAGATCCTTATGAAAAGCGATGACGATTGAGCGATGTCCGTCTGTCCGGTTTTCCCAAGCCCCCAGAAGAGCTAAAGAATTCGTTGTTGGACTGTTGGATTAGAAATGAACTTAAATAGAGTGGTATTGAAATTCAGGAAGATTCGAAGTACGGTTCCAGAGCTGGGATGCTTACACCTATTTCTCGACGCAAAATTTATACCAAAAATCAATTATTTTTTTAATGTTTGTAAATTAAACCTATTTCGTGCTTTGGGAAGCGTCAATTGTCTATTAAAAACTAATAAAATAAAAAAAAAATTTCCAGGGACGGGAAATTAAAAATTTGTTTTTCGGCCCATTCCGTATTTTGTAGTACATGTAGTAATTAACATTGTTAAAAATTTTACGTATTTCTTTAACAAAACCTCTTTTTGCGTCATGAAGATTTCCATTAGCCAAAAAAAAATTTTTTAAATTCAAATTTTGCTTCCAGGAAATTGAATTTATTTTATACGTGAAAGTCAAACAGGCAACTGATGATGTTTTTATACCCTTCACAAAAAGGTGAAGGGGTATATCTAGGTTTGTCATTCCGTATGTAGTTTCTTTTATATCAATATGAGACCTCATAAAGTATATATAAATATTTTCCCATAAAGTAAATATATTTTGAATCCTTATGAATAGCGTTGGATGCGACATTAGCTTAAATAGAGTGGTATTGAAATTCAGAAAAATCCGAAATACGGTTCAAGAGCTGGGAGGATTACAACTATTTCTGGACGCAACATTAATACCAAAAACCAATTATTTTTTTGGTTGTTTGTAAATTAAGCATATTTCGTGCTTTGGGAAGCCTTAATTGTCTATTAAAAGCTAAAAAAATAAAAAAAGGTATAAGGAACTTGATGACGTAGATGATGAGATCATACTTGAGACAAGTAAACAATCAGACCCAGGTGCCGCGAATTTGCCAAAACCACCGCCACTATTCATACCCAACGTAGAAAATGTATCAAACATGATCAAAGACTTTTCAAAAATAATTTTGCCAGAGCAGTTTTCATACAAAGCCTTAAAAGATAAACAGATAAGATTAATGATAAAAACAGCAGACTGTTACAAAAAGATAATAAGTTTTTGTAATAAAAAACAAATTCAGTTTCATACTTATCAACTAAAAACTGAAAGAGCTTTTAGAGTTGTCATAAAAAATTTGCATTATTCAACTCCAATAGATGAAATAAAACAGGCTTTGGAGTTAGATGGGCATAAAGTTAGAAATATTATAAACGTACACAGCAGGATAACTAAAGAGCCACTTCCAATATTTTTTGTTGATCTCGAGCCAAGCGACGAAAATAAAACAATATACAATCTTAAGCAATTGAACTTTGCGTCTGTTAAGGTGGAGCCACCAAGAAAAGTAAAGCAACTTGTGCAATGCTACCGATGTCAGGAATTTGGTCACACAAGGTCTTACTGTACAAAACCATTTCGTTGTGTAAAATGTGGAAGCGATCACCCTACTGCAGAATGTCAAAAGAATCGAAACTCCCCTGCTCGCTGCACAAATTGTGATCAGGATCACCCAGCCAATTACCGTGGATGTAGAGTTTATCAAAATATCCTAAAAACTAAACGTAATAACATCTCTCATAATTACATTTCAAACAGAAATCATCAACAAATAATAGACAACGCAAATAATATATCACGCATTAACCAACCAGCAAACAGAAACTTTAACAATTTTGGCAGGTCTTATGCTGACGTTACAAGGTCTGCACCTAATGAAACTAGTTCCTTTGCAAGACTAGAGTCACTAATCCAAAGCCAAATAGAGCAGACAAATAACTTGCTCAAAATGATTACACTTTTAGTAACAAAACTATGCAATTAGATCTTAGGTTTGCAATATGGAACGCTAATGGTCTATCAAACCATAAACAAGAAGTAGAAACATTTCTCAACATAAACAAAATAGACATTTTTCTAGTGTCAGAGACACATTTTACAAGTAAATCTTACTTTCATATCCATGGCTATAACCTTGTCAATACAAACCATCCTGATGATGCAGCGCATGGTGGTTCTGCAATT
The DNA here is from genome assembly GCA_951800035.1 of Linnaemya tessellans. NCBI lineage: Eukaryota > Metazoa > Arthropoda > Insecta > Diptera > Tachinidae > Linnaemya > Linnaemya tessellans. Next base: position 86,642,520 of record OX637532.1, read on the forward strand.
CTTATAAAATCAAATATTTCATACAATATCTTAAACGAAATTCAAGAAAAATTTGTACAGTGTACACTCATCTCTATTAAATGTGAAAATACATCACTAACAATTGGTTCGGTTTATCTACCCCCAAGATTTAATCTTAAACAAGATGACTTTGAACGTTTTTTTGATCAAATAGGATCGAGATTTTTAATAGGAGGTGATTTCAACAGCAAGCATCCATGGTGGGGATCGCGAACACACAATCCTAAAGGAAAAGAGCTTTTGAGATGTGTCCAAAATAGAAACTACTCAGTACTTTCAACAGGCAGACCTACTTACTGGCCTTCAGATACGTATAAGGTTCCAGATCTTCTCGACTTTTTTATATATAATGGTATACCGTCAAATCACCTGAATATATTGGAGTGTTTTGACTTGAGCTCTGACCACTCCCCAGTACTTTTAACATATAGTACAGCGTTATCACTTACTAATTACCATTTATTTTCCAAAAGCACTGACGTTGAATCCTTTATGTATTGGATAGAAACGCATATTAATTTGAATGTTTCCTTGAAAAATGGCGAAGACATTGACGAAAGTGTAGAATATTTTACAAACTTGTTGCACGAAGCAGCTTATCGTTCAACGCCCAATAATTTTAAGATATCGACCAACAACATAATGATTTTGTCTTCTGAAATAAAAGCAATCATAGCCAAGAAAAGAAAACTTCGTAAAAAATGGCAAATATCTCGTCACCCACAAGACAAACGCAATCTAAATAGTATAACTAAGGAGTTAACCCATCTTTTAAGACAATTTAAAAACAACTCTGTCAAAGTACACCTTCAAAACTTACAACCAAATGCCAATAATAAACAGAACCTTTGGAAAGCACTCAGATATATTAAGCGACCGCAAAAAAGAGATCCTCCAATTAAAAATGAAGACAATGAATGGTTAAAGTCCGACCAAGATAAAGCTAAGGCATTTGCATTATATTTAGAGTCAGTTTTTAAACCGTTCAATTTTAATTCTGGCTCTCCAGATGAAAATAAAATTCTTACGTTTCTTGACTCACCTTGTCCAATGGATCTACCCATTAAACATATTTCCCCAAGGGAGATTCGTGAAGAGATAGACCACTTGAACGAAAGGAAATCACCTGGATATGATCAAATAAATGGTCTTATGGCAAAACACCTACCGAAAAAAGGATTACTATTTTTAACATATATATTTAATGCTATAATTAGACTAAGCCATTTTCCTTCACAATGGAAATATGCCATGATCACAATGATACCTAAAGCTAATAAATCAGAAAATTATATTTCGTCATACAGACCTATAAGTTTACTGGCGACGTTCTCGAAAGTATTCGAAAGAATATTTATGCGCAGAATTACGCCCTTGGTCGAAAAATTCAATATAATACCACACCACCAGTTCGGCTTTCGCCTCAAGCACGGCACGCCTGAACAATGCCACAGAATTGTACAATTTATAACTGAAGCCTTGGAGAACAAAAAATACTGCTGTGCAGTATTTTTAGATGTTCAACAAGCCTTCGATCGCGTGTGGCATGCGGGGCTGTTGTACAAATTAAAGAAGCTTCTACCAACACCATTTTATTTACTTCTGCGATCATATATACTGGATCGTTTCTTTTATGTCAAATACAACAACGATTATTCAAACTTTCTACAAATTAAAGCAGGGGTTCCTCAGGGTAGCGTCCTTGGACCTCTCCTATATACGATTTATACGTCGGATCTACCAATATCTGACAACGTTTTAGTGGCCACATATGCTGATGACACCTCAATACTAGCTGCGAGCGATTCTCCAACTGAGGCTTCTATCTTTGTACAACGGCAGCTAGACAATCTACAAAACTGGCTTGTAAAGTGGAATATAAAGGTTAACTCAAGTAAATCCAGTCATATAACGTTTACCTTAAGGAGAGAAAATTGTGAAGCTGTTAAAGTAAACAATGAAGTTATACCACATAAAAGCTGCATCAAGTACCTTGGGATGTATATGGATCGAAGATTAACGTGGAAAAACCACATCAAGATTAAACGTGATCAACTAAACGTAAAGTTTAAAAAATTATACTGGCTTCTTCGCCCTAAGTCCCCACTAAGTATTGAAAATAAATTAAGAATCTATAAAGCTATTCTCAAACCAATTTGGACGTATGGAATTCAACTTTGGGGGACAGCCAGTACCTCCAATATAGAAATTTTACAACGCTTTCAATCTAAAACTCTTCGAAGCTTCCTGGAACTACCATGGTATGTCACAAACAATATAATACATTTTGATCTCAAAATTCCAAAAGTGAAGGATGAAATCAAAAGGCTTACTGAAAAATATCTAAATAGATTAAGTGATCACCCAAACGTATTAGCCATATGTCTTTTAGACGAAACTAATGAAATTAGAAGATTGAAGAGAATACATATTTTGGATCTTCCATTTAGAACATAAATATGCTTAATATTTTTATTTTTTATTTTTTATTTGTTTTTTTATTCTATTTTTATGTAAATAAATAAAACAATAATATTTCTATGCCTAATCTTAGTGATATTATATACTGATGTAATATACTATATGTAATATTATTTTTCTTCTTGAGTAATAAGAAGCTTTTATCAAATTTGCTTAATATCATATGATAGATTGCAAAATAAAGAAAACTATAAAAAAAAAAAAAAAAAAAAAAAAAAAAAAATTTAAAATTCGCTTCCAGAGTTGGAAAATCGAAATATTTCTGTTACATAAAAGTAACCATATAAGTTTATACTTCGCTAAGAATTAAATTGGTATTTTAAAATTAAAAATTCGGTTCCATGGTCCTCGATTTTGTTTTTTTGTGAATGAAATCTTTTTTATAGTTCGGGAAGGCTTAAATTGGTATTAAGACCAAAAAAAAATAAAAAATAACATTTCAGGGTTGATATATCGACTTTTTTTATTCGTAAAAGTAACCATAAAATTTGCTATTTCTGATTTTTATGATGAATTATACCTACTTAATATATCAGAAAAAAATAAATTGGTATTAAAAACCAAAAAAATCTAATAGACTATTCTACGGTTGGACAATTAAAACTTTTTGGGTACATGGAATGGATTTTTACTTTTTGTTTTAAATTAAACATATTTAATATTTTTGAAAGACGTTCAGAGGTATTAGAAAAAGGAAAAGCCAAACATTTAGTTTCCAAGCTGACAAATTTAAACGTTTTCTTATATATAAAAGTAACCGATAACATAATTTTGGTTTTCTTAATTAAACCTACTTTATGTTTTAGCAAGAAAGAAAGAAGAATTACATCTGTGAAAGGTATATAAGATATAGCACTTTTACTTGTTATATTAAAGAAGGTCCAACGCGTTAAACTTGGAGCCATAAAAAAAATTATTTTGGACCCCACCCCCTTTAGTGGGCGTCTTTATATGAAAAAATAGTGTAAAAATTTAGCAAATTGTTTTACTTAAGCCTACATTCCTTAAAAATAAAATTTTTAAGCTTTAATGACGAAGCTGAAGCGTAACCTGGTACTACTCTGCACTACCTCCTCCTCCCCCTACATGACCCGATATAAAAAAAATCATTTTTTAAATCTTGTATATAATTATCCCAAACATTTATTTTTAGAGTTTTATAACAAAGGTGAAATGTCTCCACCACAGCTCTAGTCAGAGCGACCCCGCCAAAATACAGCTTTCATACCCTGCAAAGAGAATTGGACCCCATAAAGTCTGAGACGGTCTAGCAATGCCCATACGTTCGCCTGTGGAAAACATGACATTGTCTATTTTTGAACGCCGCCCCCTTTAGTGGACGTTGACGTACGATATTATATAAAGCAGATCTGTCCCACCAAGTTAAAGATTTTAAATTTACTTACTAAATATTTGGACTTGTTTTTTTTTTGTTCTTTTTAAGTTTTTGTAATTTCTATGCTAAATATATTTTTAAAACAACATTTTTCATTTCTTATATTTTTTAATAAATTTTTATGTACAATTTTGTTTTTTCCATTAATATTTAATTCTACATTTGCATTATCTACATATACATATTATTTCATAAGGACCATTGAATGGTGGTTAATTTTTCTTTCTATTTTCTATTTTTATTAAAACTAAGTTTCCTATATCAAGATCTATACTATTTATCCTATTATATGATTCTAAACTCCTACTATTATCCTATTATATGATTCTAAACTCCTAATTTTAATGAATTTCTCAATTTTACTTTGAATTCATTTGCGTAATTTTCTAAGTTATATATTTTCACCTGGTAGTTCGGGTAATTTTCCGAAAACTAATTGAAATGGTGAGTAATTTGTGTCTATGTGAGGGGTTATATTATAAGCGAAACAATAATAATTTATCCAATCATGCCAGTAGTCACCATTTACGAATGACAAAAAGTATTCATTTAGAACTCTATGATTTCTCCCTACTGTACCGAGAGTTTCATGGTGGTATGGTGTTGATATTTTATGTTCTATTTTTAGTAAAGTACATATTTCTTTCATTAATTCATTTGCAAACTCTGTACCTCTATCTGATTTCAGAATTTTACATATGCCATACTTCAATATTAAATTTTCTGTCAAACGTTTTGCGATAGACTTGGCTTCTTTTGTTTCCATTGGTGCAGCTATTATATACTTGGTTAGCTCTGGATTGAACGATCAATTTCCATTGGCTCCACACCAAGTGGCTTATTATTACGGTGACCATTCGTCCTTTTTTTAAGAGGACAGTCCTCTTTTTTTACATGATGTCCTCTTAGATAAACAAAATTAAAGTGTCCTTTTTTTAATTGAAATGTCCTTTACTGTCCTTTTTATACCCCCCAAAGAGAATATGGAAGGCATATTCACTTTGTCATTCCGTTTGTAACGCATCGAAATATCCATCTGAGACCCCATAAAGTATATATATATATATACATATATATATATATATATATATATATATATATATATATATATATATAATTATGTATGAATTTTTATTAGTCGAACTTTGTAATGTAAGTTGTAATAAAAAATCATTTGCAGTCATGCAGATTCGAACTTAAGCCCAAAAATTAACAATTTATATATATATATACATATATCTGGATCAGTGATGAAATCTAAGACGAACTGAACATGTCCGTCTGTGGAAATCTTGATTCAGTCCAAACGAAAAGAGTTCGATTCTTGAAATTTGGTATAAATATATTTTGAAGGATAGCACAGGTTAAGTTTAGAGATGGGGTAAATCGGGCAAGAGGGAAGAAAGTTGCCCTAAGAAGAACTAAACCAACCTCTAAGAAACCACTTAATTATTAAAGTTTTTTTGTAATCTTGTTAAGCAAATGATATATTTTTATGTCAAAGAAGTTCCAACGCCTTAAAATTGGAGCCATAAAACAAAAAAATTGTTTTTCCACCCGCCCCCTTTAGTGGACGTTATTATATGCAAAAATAGTGTAAAAACAAATTGTTTTACTTAAGCCTAAATTCCTTAAAAATAAAATTTGTAAGCTTTAATGACGAAGCTGAGATGTAACCTAATACTACTCTGCCCTACCCCCTCCTCCCCCTTTGCCCCCTAAATGACCCTATCAAAAATATAAATTTTTTTAATTCTGTATATAATTATCCCAAACATTTATTTTTAGAGTTTTATGACAAAGGTGAAATGTCTCCCCCACAGCGCTTGCCCAGATCGAGCCCCCCAAAATACAGTTTTAATACCCTCCAAAGAGAACTGGAACCCATAAAGTATACATATTCTTGATCAGCGACGAAGTCTAAGACGGTCTAGCAATGCCCATACGTTCGTCTGTGGAAGACATGATATTGTCTATTTTTGAACCCCGCCCCTTTAGTGGGCGTGTACGTACGATATTATATAAATTTACTTATTAAATATTTGGAGGGTATTTAAAATTCGACCCGACCAAAGTTTTATTTTCTCAGTACAATAAAAGTCAATCACCAATACAATAGAAATTATAATCATTGTGCAGATATTAAAATCTTTTTCTCAAATGACTGTGATATTTCTGTACATATTTTAAGTTCTGAGCATATCTTGTTTAAAAAACATTAATATATGTAAGTAAGTCGGCCACGCCTAGAATATATGCAATTGACTATAAATATTAAAAGCAATTTTTATTACATTTCTAAATGTCCATCTCGTTGGGGTATCGAGACCAAAGCAATTAGCCTGGGTGTCCATTCTGGTAACCACTTTGTTGTACATTTGGATTGAAGTTCATTGCCGGATTATATCGCGGTTGCGTTTGTGGTCTAAAAGACATTAAAGCACTAGTGTGAGCTAGGTTTGGATACAACTTTCGACCGTTGTTAGGGTTTGTCAATCCAATTTTGTATTTTTGGACTACTGTTCTGCTAGCCTGTCCCTGAGCATAGTTTCTACGAAAAATCATGTCCAATTTCAAACAGATGTGCAATACCTGGGGAAAATATGTCGGATCTCTAATACTCAAAAGCCGAGGACGATTACTACTAAGACTAATTATGAAGGTGACCAAAGCTTTCTCCCTGTAGGTATTGGTCATGGCAACAACGGTAGATTCACCCAGATTAGGGCAAGAAAACTTATGCAGTATCAAAGAAAAGTGCTGATACACAGCTTGATAGAATCCGTTTATTATCCTGTTTCCGTCATTTGATATTCTACAGTTCCTATGTCACGCTTATCGGAGTAGTGCATCATCAAGCACTTCTTAATCCGACCCCAATCTAAGGGTGTTCTATACGACTCCAATGTCCTGTCGTCGTCAGTTATCTTTGTTCGAACGGTGTGTAAAATAGAATAGTACCGACTGGTTCCACGCAAAGTCTTAAGCAATTCCAGCACTATATCGACTGACTTTCGATTTGAATTCTCCATGCTTACCGGAGAACCCAGTACAGGAAGACCAGTACAGAAGTGGAAGCCCTATTGGACAGCGTCATTGTCAATTGCCTGTTTAGTCGTTCTGTTATTTCCTCTATGGAGTTGTCAGGCATAAGAAAGGATTCTAAAGAATAATGAAATGGACTGATAAGCAAAAAAACGAACTTCACTCAAAATTTATACATATGTATATTTATTTGAATGGCAAACGAAAATAGATTTTATTTCTCTTTATATGAATTATTCTAGTTTTTCTTAATTAATAAGTATCTGCATTTTAAATATAACTACAAAAAATAATCTTACAGCAATATCTATAACATGTTGCAATGATGATGTTGCATCGTAGTGTAGACTTTGTAGATTTCTTAATTTGCTGTTGCTTGAGGATCAGTCTCCTTTTATTATTGGTTAATTAGTTTTTGTAGTTCATAGATTCCTTACTTTTCTGTTTGTTACCGTTGTTCGAATCACTGATTTTTATTGTTTGTTTATTGTTTATAGACTCAGCTAGTCTCGACTGTTCTAGTTTTAATATTGTTCTTAGCTTGAGTTTGATTTGTGGGTTATGTTAATTCTAACTTTGTTCATTTAATTTCAATTAATTGGTTTTTATTTTTAGCTTAATTAATATTGTTTACTTTCCTTTAATTAATGTCCACTCTGGCATGAATTTTTGTGTGTGCTTTTAATATTTTTTTATACTTTCCGTTTCTTAGATGGTGCTCGTTTATTTTAGTAGGTATATTTTGCTTAAACCTTTTTAAATTTATTTCTCTTTATACAACTTCATTTATTTCACGAATAGTTCGACAAGATTTTTGTGGATTGCCGCCTTAACAGGCTTTGAAAGACAACAAACCAGTTTATCCCTCTCAAGGCTTACTGCGGAACCGCGTCAAGGTTTGACTTGAACTCCGACCCGTTTAATTTAACAAAGGACCTTATCTGAAGGTCACTGCTCCGCCGCCAAATAATTTTTTATATGTAAGTTTATTTTATTTAAAAAATATATTTGTTTATAGTGTGTGTAATTAAAACCACACAATGACTTTATTCAACAAAATCAAAGTTACAAGTGAATTAATATTATTAAGTACCCTAAGGCCGAGGCCACGCAATGAGCGGCAAAGCGGTGAGCGGCTGAGCGGTGAACGGCAGAGCGGCGAGTTTGAGCGGCAGGTGGCTTATTACTGAGCGTCATTTCTGAGCGGTTAGTGCAGTTACATGTTAAAATGCCATTGTCAAGAGAGGTTTGTTTAATGTTTTTATGCAAAAATCGTATTCATATTCACAAGAATTTAATGCGTTTAAGAAAAAAAAGAAGATTTGGTATTCATCCTATAAATCAAGCAATGCGACATTACGGCGAATTTAACCATTTATATACAAATCTGCGCAAATTTCCCATTTTATCGGTTATATTTTTATTTTTAAAAGATAGATTGCCATCTTGCCATAATAACGGTCGGCTTTGTACCGAAGAAATTACAAGCTCCGCATTCACTTTTGCCATGTTTATACTTCGCCGCTCAGAAATCAACTAAAAATTAGAACAAATTCTATTCCTGAGCGGCGCCGCTTAGCCGCTCAGGAATGCCGCTTAGCCGCTTAGAAATGCCGCTCATTGCGTGGCCGCTTCAGTAGTATTCCATATGTTTTAATTTTTTGCCGCTCACCGCTCAGCCGCTCACCGCTTTGCCGCTCATTGCGTGGCCTCGGCCTAACTCGTCACCACAAGTATGAATATAATTCGAAGATCATGCCACTTTCTCATGTCTGGTTGTGCAACTGCATATACTACGTAACTTTTGATGGGAACAAAGCGGAGCTGAATTTGGAATGGTGAGTAATTGGATAAATAAGACAATACAAGTTAGTAAAAGGGTCAAATATCTAGGATACTCGACTGGAGGTTATCCTGGAAGGACCATATAGAAAGTAGTATAAAGGTTGTAGGTTGTTTAAAAAAAAACTTCGTTTGCCTATCTACTATTTGATGATTTGCCGGCGCTTAACAACGCCACGTGATGTATTAAAAGGCAGTTTTATATGCCTGTGTTATAAGCAAGTTTGTTTGCTTTTAAATAAAAATGCCTATTTAAAGGCTAAATATAGATTGTTTTTATTCACAATATTTGATCCTTTTTATACTAAACTAACGGTATAATTCAAAATAATTATTCCAAAATTTACAATAAATAATATTAATAAATTAATGTATGAATTTCTATTTTAATAGTGAACCTTTATTTATGTAAATTGTATTACAGGATGTTAATTTTCCCAACAGGCTATAGGTTCAAATCTGCGAAACTGCAAATTATTTTTTATTTATTTTTATTTTTAAATAAATGAACGTGATTACATTCTATTTATTATTTTTGAGAGTGGAATATTAAGAATATATTTCATAGTCATTAAACCAGCAGAACGGATCAGTACTGATTTCGAGGCCGCTACGCCATCTCATCAGCGTTCTTTGTTCAATTTTTCCACTGTTTCAAGTGGTGCTAGTTAGTAGGAATATCAACTATTTAACCAATGTTTTTAACGAAAATTGAATATTAATATTAATAAATGTTTCTATTTAATATCAGCAATAACCTTCCTAAAGTAAAGCCTAGTACTCTGTTCGAATATGTGGAAAATGTTGAGCAACATTAATTATTTCACTTGGAAAATATGAAATTTAAAATGTGGTGTCTATATTATTTTCTTTTATATATATATGAACAGCTGTCAAAATTACGTATGAAATAAAGAACATTTGCTTTATTTCACAGCTTTGTTAAAATGTTGCCAGACACATTTCATATGTTTTTCCTCGAGAAAACACAGTACTACTATTGCAACATTTTTTCATGAATTTTCCACTCAAAATTTTTATACATATATTTTGGCATAATTCCACACGAAAATTTAAACAATTGTTGGTAGCATATTTAGAGAGATTCCTAAGTATAAACTCGAGGAAAAATTTTTGTAAAAAGTGTGACTTAAAGTTTTAATTGAACATTTGTTTATGTTAATGTTTATTACATTATCATACTCTACAGTAGGGCAATCAAGGACCAAAGAGTCTGGACCAATTGCAGAAGGGCAATCGGGTCCAAGTGAGGAATGAGCCCAAAGATGGTACACTGACTCTATACGAGTGTAGTAAGACCAATTGTGACGTACGCCTCGTTAGTATGATGGACGTCCTTAGAAAAGTAGGTTAATCTCAAACATCTTCAAAATATACAAAGACAGTGCTGTATCGGCATCTGTGGCGTAATAAGAACCACATAAACTAAGGCGATGGAAAATATTCTATTAATACTACCTATCGATATGCAGGACAAATACGAAGCAGCTCTGGCTTCTGCAAGATTAGTGGTGATGGGTGAGTGGTTGACAAGAGAGCACATAACCAAACACCAAAGTATAATACATGTCTTACCGGGGACAACGACCTCATGAATACGTGCGGCAGGATCCCTATTAGATATGTACGATCACACTGCACCACCATGACATCAGAAGGTATGGAATGGGAGGATGTGATTACAACGCAACCCATAACTAACCTATACACGGACGGGTCGAAGATTGGTAACTTTCGTAAATACTTTCGCCTACCGGATCATAACACAGTATTTCAAACTGAGATCGCGGCTATTGCGGAAGACATAAAATGGTTAAAGGAAATCGATAACAGACTACCGGTTCGTATATTCAGCGATAGTAAGAAGGTCATCGATGCCCTGAGGAGTTATGCGGTTCAATCTCGGTGTGTACTACAATGCAAGGATGAGATTAACTCATACACGCATTGTGGAAGCATTGAGATAATATGGATTCCAGGACATCGAGGAATACCTGGAAATATCGAGGCAGATAGGCTAGCAAGGATGAGAGCATTAATGGCGAACATCACACTAGATAGTCCAAGGCCATTTCAGGTTTTTAAGGACGAACTAAAGCAATGGGCTATAGAATTGCATACAAGAGATTGGCAGCACTCTACCGTAGGTAGGGTGACCAGAATTCTATTGGGGGGACCCAGATGGTAACAGGACAGATGACATCCTAACATTGAGTAGGCCAGCACTACGGAGAGACTTAAGAAGATACATTGAAGAAACTAGGTACTTATCCTAATCAAATCCAAAGGTTTCCATGATTTTAATGGAGGCTCCCTATGAAGAATGAGAACTACTTATAATAGAGCGCAAAACAGTCCTATGAGGCGTAGGTGTAATTCTGAATGGATTGGGATAGCCCTTGCTTACGTCCCTCTTTTCAACCTAGCCTAACATAATTGGAGACGCAACTTCAGCTTTGTGATAATATGCCAAACATTCCTAGATCTTAATATCTTAAATATGTTTGGTGTTATCTTATATAGTGAGGAGATCGGATCGTGTATACTTCACACAACCTTACACCGCCTCAAAAAACCGAACCACTTGAATGCTAATTTTGAAACATGAAAAATGTCAGTACATCGAACATCGCATCTGTATTTACATGCCAAGAACATTTAGAGCAATCAAACCAATAACGCTTGAAGCTAAAAGGGATAAACATGCAGCCCGCTACACAGACAAAACTTGGTAAAAAATATTTAATAATGAAACATACTCAAGATTTCAATAATGAAACATAATTTAAATATTGAATAATGAAACATAATAAATGTACAGAAAACAATACAAAAAAATGTATAGATTCATTACAAAATTGTAAAAGAAAAAAATGGGATCTTAGTTTGTAAAGAGAAAGGGCGATCTGTCGCTTTATACGAAAAAAAGATCAAAAATAAAATAAGCTTTGAAGTACGATAGAATTAAAACTTAAAAATGACATAACAAAAACCTTGCCAAGACTAACCTGAGATAAGAATATACTACTTATAACAAAATGTTTTGAACAACTTACTAACCTAGAAATAAAAATTAGTTATTAACAAACTAACAGTACAACTAAAAAAACAATATTTATCACACCAGTCTTATATGGATCACCGTTGGGACCAGTTTGCAAATATTCGAGTACCATTCAAATACGACATGGCTAGTATATAGACAGATGGATATTTGAACCTGGTACACCATCAACTTAGAAGAATATGAACGATAGTAATGCTAATCAAGGCAATTGTTGACGACAAGGAAAACATTGTAATTGACTTCCATATTAACACAATTTCTACCCAGATAGATATGTTCACGTAAAAGGTTTAGGCTCTCTGTCAACTGGAAATCCGGATGCGACTGAGTGCTTAGAGCTGAGCAAAGCATTATTGAAATAACAACCATCAATACTTTATAAATAAGAGGCTCTATTCAAGACATCAAGGGCAGGGCTGACAGAAATTTTTCGCGAAAAATCAGCAAATTTCCCAAAAAAAAAATCGGCATTATCGGCACTTTCATTTCTTAAAATCAGCGTTAATTAAAAAACTTATTTTTACATATAAACACTTCTTTATTAAAGTAAACAAAAAAAATTCAACAACAACATGTACGAGTATAGATCAATAAATTTGCACTTCACAAGATTTAAAATTATTTCAGGTTTTCGTTTAATATCCCAATTAGACATTTAAAATAAACGATTTATAATTTTATTCATTTAGAATGACTTTTACATACAAAAAATACAAAAGATCAAATTGCTTTTTATAAAATAGTTAAGTTAAAATATATACATACATATTTTCTTATAGTATATCAGAATTTTGCTATTATGTTTCAGACTTTCCTAAAAATCAAATCCAGGTTCTAAAATAGGAGTTCCAAAATAGAATTAAAAATTTAGAATATTATCTAATATGTAACTGTAAATTCTCAAAATTCTGAAAATAAATATCCGATTTTGACATTTTTATTAAACCGTTATTTATTTCGATGTTGAAGCAATTAGAGTTTTTCATTTTCAAATAATCTTTAGAATAAAGAATTCTTTCTAAAGTTGTATTTTCTAAGGAACATCGGAATTTCGATCACACCTACAACAACAAAGCAATTGAATTGTTATTGTACTATTAAGCTTGACATTCCAAATGACATTTTTTCATTTTTTACGTGCTGCACCTATGTATGGCTGTATGTGCATACATACATACATATGCATGATTATGAAAAATCTTACAAAAAACACTTGTTATGGTTGTCCTCTTTACTTGTTAGTTAAACAGATTTGTGATTTTAGTTGCATATTCTTTGAACAATGTAACCAAAACAAAAAAAAAGAACAATTAGATAATAATGTTACCACACTATTATTAAACAAGAAAAAACGTTATATTCGATCGGGTCGAATCTTAAATACCCTCCAAATATTTATATACAAAATTTAAAAAAAAAATTTGATATGGTCATTTAGGGGGCAAAGGGGGAGGAGGTGGTAGGGCAGAGTAGTACCAGGTTACGTACTATATCATTTGCTTAACAAAATTATAAAATAACGTTAGAAATTATGTTGTTATTTAGAGGTCGGTTTAGCTCTTCTTAGGGGAACTTTTTTCCCTCTTGCCCGATTTAGCCCATCCCCGAACTTAACCTGTGCTATCCTTCAAGACATATTTATACCAAATTTCAAAAGTCTAGCTCTTTTCGTTTTCGTGATTTCCACAGATGGACGGACGGAAATGCTCAGATCGTCGTAGATTTCATCACTGATCAAGAATATATATACTTTATGGGGTCTCAGATGGATATTTCGCTGCGTTACAAACGGAATGGCAAACTGAATATACCCTCCACATCGGCATATTGAAATTTTTTAAGTAAAAAATCGCCAAAATGCCGATAAATCGGGATTTCTGGCAGCCCTGATCACAGGAAACAGTACCTAAGGTAAATAAATTGAGCGAGATTTCCTAACGAAATAGTCGTTAAACACCGCTACTATTTATTTTTTATTTTATTACTTGCTACACCCAGTGTGTTTCGCTATCCCAATCGTCATGAAATAAAATAAACATTCTTACAAATGTATTTATATACATAAGTATATTTCTGTATAATAACTTCAAATTACAATCTATGTATACATATATGTATATAAAAATGAATGTTTGTATGTCTGTATTTTCTTCATAGAATAGTAAACTATGCATTTGATCATATTGTGATCTTGATCAAGTTTTTGCGCATGAGCCTACAGAAGTTTCTAGGTTGATGCGACTAATTTCCGATAGATGGCGCCACTGAAAATTAATTAAAATGTTTTGAATCGTAAGCTATGCATTTGATTATGTTATGATCTTTAGCAAAGTTGTTGCGCATGAGCCGACGAAGGTTTCTAAGTTGGTATGACCAATTTTCGGCTGGTGGAGCCACTGAAAATTACTCAAAAATAATTAGATCGTAAACTGCGCATTTGGTCATGTGTTGATCGGACAAATACCAGACATTTTAGGATTCATCATTTCATTAATAGCACTTCGTATAAGTCATTCCAAAAAAATTTAATTGCATAGATATTTGTGTAATGTTTTTCCTTCAAATTAATTTTAGTTGGTGCCGCAGCAATGCGCGCAGGGTACAGCTAGTTACATACATAAAAATAATAAACGTTTCATTAAGGTGCTTCGGTGTAGACAATATCTTTGTTTTACTCCAGTGGTGGGCGCCGTCAATGTATTGGGAAATTGTGTATGTGTTGAGCTTGCGAGCTACCCACCAAACACAAAGTCAAGCGTTTGAAAGATAATAGTATATTTATACATAATTAGCAATATTTTCTAAGTTGAAAAAGAAAACGTTGATTACGTAAAATTATTAATTAAAAATAAAACTTTTACTAAGTGTTTAATTTAAAATATTGATTTTGAATAAGGATAAACTAGTTTTTTTATCCCGCCTGAAAATATCTTCAAGGCAATGGCACCAAGAAGAGTATATATGTATGTATGTTTAATTCAAAATATTGATTTTGAATAACCATAAACTGGTTTGTTTATCCAGGCTGAAAATATCTTCAAGGCAATGGCACCAAGAAGAGTACATATTGCAACACAAGCCATTGAAACCTGGTTGCTGCGGAGATTAAAATGGTCTTTGCAAGAATAAGGTAGTTTGCTTACTTTCTTTTCCAATTATGACAATGTTTTTATTAATTTTGGTTTCTTATATACTAACTTAGTTTTAACATTATTCATTGCATAAATACCACTTATGCTGACTAAGAATAAACGGTTTTTTATTGGAACAATGTACGTAACTGAAATATTATATTACTTTAGGTGATGAAGCAATGAACTTCGAAATCGTACGTAAACAAAAATAAATAATTAATTTAGGTAATAGTGCAATGGACTTTATATTTTATAACAAAAAATACATTAATGCAATTAACACTATAAACACAACATAACCAAAAATATAAATTTATTTTTGAGTGAGTGCAATGAACTCTATAAGCGCAACATAAGCACAATCCAAATTCATTGTTATGTGAAGGTGTGAACATGCACCCCCCGTTGAGACTCTGCACAACAACAATTTTATGGAATAAATACTATGAAATAATAATAAACTTTTATACTAACAGATGAATAAATACTATGAAATAATAATAAACTTTTATACTAACAGATGACCAATATATCATAACTAATGGCGTTATTATGTTATCTCAGAGATCGCTGACTTCTGACAGATCGACTTTGCACTTCTGATAGGTCATCTTTTAATTTCATCTTTGCCATGTAATGGACTGCTCCTTTGAGAACTCCAGAGGCGGTTTTGACGTCTGCCACTCTGACTTTATTATCTTCCCCCATGTAGGTTTTTATTACTCGCCCTAACGGCCATTTCATTACGGGAGTGTTATCTTCCTTCAGTACGACTATGGTTCCAGGCTTTAAATCTTTCGATTGTTCTTTCCATTTGTGACGATGTTGTAATTCGTTGACATAGTCACGGGACCATCTTTCCCAGAAGCTATATGCTTAAGCCGAGACAGCAGCTTCCTACGAGTTGCTAACCTTGAATTCCTTGGTTCGGCTAGTGCATCCACTTGTGCTATGAGGGGTTCGCCAATTAAGTAATGTCCGGGAATCAACGCACCATTATCATTGGGTCGTTTGATAATGGTCAGCTTGGTCTAGAACTTAGAATTGCCTCGATCTCAATAATCAATGTTTCTAGCTCTTCATATGTCAAAGATGCATTCGCCAGGTTTCTGATTAATAGGTGTTTAGCATATTTTACCGCTGCTTCCCACAAACCTCCGAAATGCGGTGCTCGAGGAGGAAGTTGAATTGAATACCCTTCTTGCTGCAGTTATTTTCAATTGCTTCTTTCGCTTCGCCACTGTAAATTACAGATGATACTTCTGGCAATTTATTTTTTTTACCCACGAAGTTTGTTGCATTGTCACAAAATAGGTTTTTACAGTGTCCACGGCGACCGATAAATCTTTTGATTGCCCCAGTGAATGCATCAGCGGTTAGATCACTGACGAGTTCCAAGTGCACTGCTTTTGTACCAAAGTAGCAAAATTCTGCAATGTACGCCTTGTGTGGACGCTTTTCCCTTATCTTGTAGTGAACTGTTATTGGACCGCAGTAATCCACTCCAGAGTTAATATGGTCTTGCTGGTATTACTCGTGTGGAGGGTAGGTTCCCCATTATTTGATTGTAAAGTGCTGGCTTTGATTTACTGCATATGGTGCAGCGATGGACTGCCCTTGGCATGATTTTGCCTTTTATTGGCCAAAACTGTTGTCTAATTATTCCCAGAAGGGTTTGTGCACCACAATGCTTGTTGTTTTTGTAAGTCATTTCAAACATAAGTTTTGCGATTGGGTCATTATATGGAATGAGCATCTAGTGTTTGGGTTCGTATTCCAATGATGATGCTTCAAATCGACCTCCCCACTCGTATTATACCTTCTGAGTCCACAAAGGGTGAGAGATTACTTAGAATATTACTTCCTCTTAATTCCTTGTATTTGGTGAGACGTTGAATTTCTTCTTTGAACTCGGATGCTTGCATATTTTTATTATTATATCATTAGTGAATTCCTTAGTTCAGTTGTTGGTAATACTCTCTCAAGCTGTCTACATTCCCTTTTGCATTTTGGACAAACCGCAAAATGTATCCAACAATGCGTTGAAGACGCCCAAAATGAGTTCTTATGGTTGCGTTGATATATGAAATCAGGTACCGATGACGTCATCACTAACGATTGTTTTACTTTCCTTTCCAAGTTGGTTAGAGTAGCGATGCTTAGATTGAATATAGGGTGCCAAGAATTTTCTTTTCCATGCAAAAATAAAGGACCATAGAACCACAAGGAGCATTCCTTGAGATGCCTGGGTGCGATCCATTAGGATAAAATATATGCTGGATTGCATTTGGCGCCATTGCTCTGCTCGAGTGTTCTCAAGAATTGTAGAAATCCAATTTGCTAAGAAAGTGTTGAGTGATGATGCTGAGTTAATCTATAACAGAACAATTTCTAAATCGGTCCAACACCAAACTTGGCTCGTTATTTGTAGATTAGCTGCGATTCTTGTAGACAATTGTGCGGCAAGTACAGCTGCTCGAAGTGGAGCTACCCGAGATTTCGCGCAAAGAAGTTGTGTCATTATTATGTAATTTTTCATAGTTCCTCTAAGGTAAGCTGCAGCCCCATAAGCTTTTTCTGAGGCATCGGAAGACATGCAGCTGGATGAAATCTGTACCTTGACATTTTCAATGTTTGTAGTTCAGTCAGTTCTGCCCGAAAGGTCATCCATTTGGTATGCATGGTAGCGCTTGGTCCCAGTCGAGTTTTAACTTCCATAGCTCTTGAATGAATATCATTGCTGTGACAGCTATGGGAGACAGAAGACCTAAAGGGTCGAACATCCTTGCAAGGTCCGACGTGACTGTACGTTTCGTGATTTTTTTTACTGTTAGTCTTGATCACCTTTATGCACAACTGATCTTCTTTTGGAAGCCACGATTGCTCAAGTGTGCATTCCGCCGGAACTGAAAACGACGGGATAGTATTGAGGGGACAGATTAGGAAAGATGAGAAGATAGAAAGTTTTTTTTTTAACTATTTCTACCTTTTGTACTTCGCCGGCTAATTTTTGCTACAGGGCCTACAAAAGTGGGTGCTGTTACTCTGCTTTTAGTACATAATAGTGTCAGTCGCTGCCAATTATGTTCAGTGACCAGTGACTATGCCTTCATCATTGAAACAGGCTGGCAACAGCTAACACAACCACGCACTAATGCTGATCAGAAGAATTCAACACAATATTTCATGACTCTGCGCGGGCTCGAACTCAGGACCCTCCGCTTCATAGTCTACAGCAACAGCACCCACAAGTTTAGTTCCAGATCACCTTGAGGAACATTTTTGAGTAGTTGCGGGTGATTCGCTCACCATTTTCGTAGGGTGAAATCGCTTTATCATCTGTTGAAGCTGCTCTTGTATAACAGTGCTTAAACTATCATTTCCGCCGTCATCTACATAAAAGTTGTCTTTCAAAAATTGGGAGGCTAAGGGATACCGTGTGGCATTTTCTTTTGCCAACTGTTGTAGGCATTTGGTTGCCAAATATAGTGCTGACCTCGTTCCATATGTTACAGTGTTGAGCTGAAAGTATGCGAGTGGTTTTGAAGCGTCTGTCCTCCAAATTATGAGTTGAAATTTATGGTTCTCTGGCGCAACCAGACCTTGGCGATACATTTCTTCTACATCGGTGAAGAAACCGAACCTTGGAAGACGAAATCTTAATAGGATTGAGAAGAGTTCACTTTGAACGGTTGGCCCTGTATACATCATTAAGGGAGTGTCCTGATGTTGTTTTTGCTGATGCATCGAACACAACACGCAATTTGGTTGTGGAGCTTTCAGGCTTTAACACGCAATGATATGGTATGAAGTAATGCGCTCGTATGATATTTTCGTTATTCCGAAGTCGATGTTCTAATGACAGAAATCAATTAAGAGCAATTCTGAAGGACTCAGCAAGCGCTTCGGGATTTTGATGGAATGGAATTCTCACTACGAATCGGTTCTCATTATTTCGGGTGGTGTGCCGTGCAAACAACTCTTCACATTGTCTTTCTGGCAGTGATAGATGGTTTTCGGATGTCTTTATTTCATCCAGTTCCCAAAGTTTTGCAATGGACGCTTCAAGATCATCGTTAGTCGTGGACACTCCGCAAGCAAAGGTTGTTGAGCGTTATGCTTTGACCTTTCCTGATACTATCCACCCAAGCATAGTGTTTTGAAGAATTGACAATTGCGGAGATAATTCGATCTGACCCACTGACAGCAGCTGAGAAAGTGTTCTGCCCCTAGCAAAATATCAATTCTGTCCGGTCTGTTGAAATTCGGATCAGTTTTTGGGTAGCGACCAGTCACTTGTGTCGATGAACTGTGACGGTTGAGGTGAAATGATGCGTGGAAGTACAAATGCTTCCAACCGCGTTGGAAACCCGTTGAGTCTGGACTGCAGTACTACATTAACTCGATGCTGTGTTTTGGTGTTGGTGCTTCCAATTCCATTGATATTCACCGATGACGGGTACATTGGGATACCAAGTCGTTTGACTAACCACTCAGTTATACAGTTTACCTGCGATCCGGAATCAAGTAATGCACGACATTCAATTTCTGACGAATCATTCTTGATTTTCACCATCACCGTTCCAAGGATCACAAACTGTGCTGTAGTTAATGAAGCCGATTCTGATTTCGTTGAACATGTTGATGTAGCATCTGTTATTGTCGTTGCAGAAGATGACGTCATTTGTAGGTTTTGTTCAGTTGACCACTTCGATTTTGATGGATAGGTTTTGTTTTACAGATTTAGCAGTGAAATATGTTTTTAGGTGCATTTTGTGCACCCCCTTGAATTGCATTGCTGTGCGGTGTGACTGGTTTTTAAGCAATTTACACATAATTTCTGTTTTTGAACGAAATTTAAGCGTTCGTGGGGTTTGAGTTTTAGGAATCGTTCGCATCGAAAAAGTGGATGCGACCCCGTTTTTGAAAGTGTGCAGTTAATGTCAATTGTTTTGTCGGATGCAATAGAAGCACAGACTTTAGGTGATGGTCGTTCTTTTGAACCCATTGCTTCCATTGACTGAAAGCGAGTTTCTAAAAAGGCTAGAAAGTGATTGACTTGCTGCAACTTTTTTGGATTTGTAATTGATCGTTCATATTGGTTATAAATGTTTCGATTAAGTCTCTTTATGAGAATGTGCATCAAAAGGGGATCCCAAGAGGTGGTGTTAATTCCAATATTTTGCAGTGCATGAAGACATTCTTTAGCAGTGTCATGCAGTTGCTTGATAGAGGTGGCTGATGTTCCGATTGCTGGTTGCTCAAGCAATTGTTGTATTAGTGATGTGACTAGTATTATTTTGTTGTTGTATCGCTCCTTTAATAGTTGCCATGCTGTTTCATAATTATCTGCATTAGCTGGTAATGACTAATGAGCCTTTCAGCCTCACCTGTGACGTTAGTCTTAAGGTACCACATTTTTTGTTCCAAAGGAAGTCGCTGGTTATGTACAAGCTGCAAAAACAGGTCGTAGAAGGTTTTCCATTTTAGGTAGTCGACATTAAACCTCGGAATATTTATTTTAGGCAATGGTAATCCGCAATTTTGTTCATAAGTGGAGCTTGATTCTGGAGTGGGTTGTGAAGCTATTCGAAATTGATCGACCATACTTGCTTCCAACATGGTATATACGTCCATATCATAACCTTGCAGCAGAGGATCTTGGCTGTTTTCAAAAATTGAAAAGCATAGATCCTGAATTTTGTCCCACAAGTTTTGTTTCAGTTTCATGATGTCTGCCGTCAGATCTATTGCCATCATGACATTTTGTCTTCGTATTACTGACGCAACTGTTGCCGGGACCGCTGCACAGCCGATGTCACCATCTGTTTTGCCGGGATCGCTGCACAGCCGATGTCACCATCTGTTTTGCTGATGGTTGATTGATTTTTAGTGGGTCTTTGTTGACCTATCTCCCTTGAAGTGTGCGATTGTGTGCTTGTCAAAGCTGCTTCAAATAGGTTCCTACATTTTACCACTAGATCAGATATGAACTGGTAATACTCCTTGCTGAAGTATTCGTGCTCCATTGTCCGTATTTTCGAATTCTGACCATGCCGTATCTAATCTTTGAATGCGTTCCTCATAATAGCTAATAGTTTTCCTAATGGCAGAGTTTTTTTTTAAGTTTGTAACTATCGTCTCTATGATTTCGCCTATTGTCTGTTGAGCTTCAACCAATTCAGTGAACACACTCGTGTCTGATTTGTCGCTATACAAAGCCATCTTCAGGGTTTCCTGATGTTTCACCTTTATTGTGGTTCGGCTCCTAGCTGCCGAAGGAAAGATTATTGTCTTCAGTGTAGGAACCTTGAAGGTTGATGCTAATCCTTTTATGGATCACGTCGGGATCACCAATGTTTAATTCAAAATATTGATTTTGAATAAGGATGAATAAGTTTGTTTATCCTGCCTGAAAATATCTTCAAAGCAATGGCACCAAAAAGAGTATATACATATGTATGTTTAATTCAAAATATTGATTTTGAATAAGGATAAACTTATTTGTTTATCCTGGCTGAAAATATCTTCAAGGTAATGGCACCAAGGAGTGTATATATTGCAGCACAAGTACTTGAAACCTGGTTGCTGCGGAGAATAAAATGGTCTTTGGAAGAATAAACTAGTTTGCTTATTTGCTTTTCCAATTATGACAATGTTTTTATTAATTTTGGTTTGTTATATCCTAACTTAGTTTTAACATTATTATACAGTACTTTGCATAAATACCACTTATGCTGACTAAGAATAAACAGTTTTTTATTGGAACAATGTACGTAACTGAAATATTATATTACTTTAGGTGATGAAGCAATGAACTTCGAAATCGTACGTAAACAAAAATAAACAATTAATTTAGATAATAGTGCAATGGACTTTATATTTTATAACAAAATATACATTAATGCAATCAACTCTATAAACACAACATAAGCAAAAATATAAATTTATTTTTGCTTATGTTGTATATACATAATCGCAACATAAGAACAATCCAAATCCAGACTATAGTATAGTCCGTTATTGGAGAAAATTTGTATAAAAGGCATTCTATGTTATCGAAGGCATTTTTTATGACGAAATATTTTTCGGATATCATCATGACTGAAATAGTTTGCTGGGCAAATATGCTGGGAAAAAATATAAAAAAATTTGTAAGCATCCGCCTGATATTCATTCGTCGCTGTCTCATCGACCACTAAATTAAAGAGGGTAAGAATACGTGTGAATGATCTCAGCACAATTGTGCTGAGAAACGCCAGTTTCTGGTTTACTCCCTTCAATAAGAACATATAAATTTTTTGGTTGTCTAACTCTTGAACACGCAACATAGAACTGGCCATGCGAAAAAAACGGATTTTCTAAATTCAGTCCGCACACCTGCAGTTGCTGTCCCTGCGACTTGTTGATTGTAATTGAAAAAGCAAGGCGAATCGGGAACTGCAATCGCTGAATGGCATGTTGGTGGGAGTGAAGAGAATGCGCGGAATAATCACATCTCCTCCTTTCGATAGAACATTTTTTATATGTATATCATAAAACAAATAAAAAACATTCTACCGGATTTTAAAGTGCAAACATTACGCTCGCTGATGTGTGTTCAGTTGCCTCTCTCAAGTTTGTTGAATATACAGGACGTATACGTGAAGAGAGTTGTAATTTTTTTATTGACAGGCCGAGGGTTGGAAATCTACGTATTTATTTATGGCGTATGTCTCCTTCTAAACGAAGGGGTATCTATATTTTAAATTTCACCAATATCAAGTTGAGACTCAGAATTGTCCCCATTACTTTCTCCTTGTCCTAGTTTTGAAAATGGCCATGACCTATGTGACTTTATAGACACAGATCTATCTATGTTCTAAATTTCATTAAAATCGGTTTGATAGTTTCGAAGGGACAGAAAATTCCGCCTATCGCCCTCCTGGTCCTAATTTTAAAAATGTACATAGCCTATGTGACTTCTTAGATACTAATCTATCTTTGTTCTAAGTTTCATTGAAATCGGTTTGAACGTTTCGGAAGGGCGAAAAATTCCCCCTATCGCCTTCCTCGTCCTGGGGCCAAATTACGGCATTCGATTCGAAACGAAAATTCAATACAATTTATATACAAATTGCGATCGATATCGAATGCCGTAATATGGCCCCTGGTTTTGAAGATATACATAGCCTATGTGAATTTTTAGACGAAGATCTATATACGATCAAAATTTCATTAAAATCGGTGTGAAGGTTTCGGAGGGATAGAAATTTCCCCCGTATCTCCCTAGTTTTAAAAAAAGTAGTACCCTATAACCTTTCCGGAGTTTCACAGACTAAGTGCACCAAATTTCATTGTGATCGGTTGAGCGGTTTGACCGCGCACAAAATACGAATAAACAAACATTAATTTTTATATATGTATGTATTAGATTTATTTCATAGATCCCCGAAGTTGTAATTTACAATAGCTAAGTATATAAATTAATGGTTTGACTAAAATTGAATTGTAATGAATTTAAAAACGAATTGTATTTTAGTTTTTCAAAATATTAACTCAAATATTTTCAAATATTTCGAAATGAATGCAGTGTTCACTAAAATGGCTATAGCTCATGAACCAATACACATATACCGTTTATACATAAAAATCTTGTTATTGACGTTTCATGTAAACTTTGCAGAAACAAAATCGGTTCACGCATTCCATAGAACATCAATTACTAACACAATGCAACTTTTTATATATATATAGATTATTAAGTCAGTAGATAGTTACATCCTTACTGACTAAAATGTGAGTAACTGAACAATATTACATATAAAAAAATAATTGGTTTAACATAAATAGATATAAAGTAAGATTTCTTTTCAGTACGTTATTACTCTCAGATAAGTTAATAATGTGATAACATTTATTAAAGTTGACACATGCACGACGAAAAGAATCATTATTAGCATATACAGAACGGTAATATTTTAATGAGAAGAGTTCAAAATTGCGGGTAGACCTTGCAGGAACGTTTAAGCAGGAACTCCGAATCGCCTTGAATCAGGCCCAGAATGAATAAAGCGCTCAGTATTGATCGGCGACTTTTTAGAGTAGGCAATTGTATTAAAGCAAGAATTCCAACAATGACCACGGAGACAGAAAATTAAAAATTGTTTTTGTACCGATTCAATAGTATTAATATGAATAGAATAACAAGGGTGGGACAATTGATCCATACTCCAGAATTTGTCGAACAAGAGTATATAAAAGTTTTGTTGTGTAAGGATCAAGAAATTGCTTAGACCAGCGTTTGATAAATCCAAGTACCCCATAGGCTCTATTTACCATTATGGAGATGTGATCACGAAAGTTAAGCCTATGATCTAACAGTATGCCTAGATCCAATATGGTTTGAACTTTATCTAAGATATCGTTGTCTATATGATGAGAGGTCTCAATCGGAACGTGTCGAAAATATGACATGTGGTTGAATTTCTTTATATTTAACTCCAACAAATTAAACTTGTACCATTGCGAAAAGTTCTGAAAATCAGCTCTCAGTAAATTATGTCCATTAATATCGTAAAAAGATTTGAAAATTTCAACATCAGCGGCATACATTAGTACATTAGAATCCAAAACAACGGTTGGAAGATCATTGATGAATAAAGTAAACAGAATTGGACCCAAGTGACTTCCTTGAAGAACGCCAGAATGGACTTGAATAATTTTTGATAAAAAATTTCCAAACTTGACTTGTTGAGTTCTTTGTGATATATAAAAGTTTAGCCATTTTAAAGCAGAACACTTGAAGCCCATAAACGATAATTTGTGCAATAAAATATTGTGGTTAACTTTATCAAACGCTTTACTAAAATCAGTGTATATCACGTCAGTTTGCATTTTATTTGTAAAACCTGCATTGACAATAGTTGTGAGTTCCAAGACATTTGTTGTTGTTGATCGGGATCTACGAAATCCATGTTGACAGGATGTTAAAATGGAAGATATTAGAGTTGTACGGCTCCTGAATGAATTAATTCAATTGAATCATTCATTCAACTGAGCGAGGTGAATCTTTCACTTTACTGAGCGTTTTTAGCTCTTTTCTTTCACTTCTTTCAGTTGTTTCAGTTGATTCAGTGATTCAGTTGTTTCATTGAATCTATTTCTTTCAGTAGCTCTTTTCTTTCATTTGTTTCAGTAGCTCTTTTCTTTCACTTCTTTCAGTTGATTCAGTGATTCAGTTGTTTCAATTGCGTCATTGAATCTGTCTCTTTCAGTAGCTCTTTTCAATGCTGGTATGTCAAAATCTATATGAAAAAAAGGAATTAATTCACTCAATGCAGATACACACATGGTGTGGCGCTTTATATTATTAGAGCTGCCAGATGAAAATTTTTCAACAGCACTGCCATGATACATATTTCAGTACTTATTAACTTGGTGCGTATATAATATATAAACATATACATAAATTAACTGAGAAAAATCTCCAAAATACAACGTTAAATAGAAAATATTACTTTATTAAAATAGGTTCGAAAGCAAAATATTTAAAATTACTTAAATATTTATCTAGTTATTACTTATGTTCAATAAATGTGTTTTATATTACATACAGCGTTGCCATAACTTTTTCAAAAAAAACTGCAACTTTAAAAGAAAAAAAACTGGTTTTCACGTAACAAAACTGCACATAAAAAATTCACAAAAATATATAGTTTTTTTTTCATAAAAAAACAAAAACATAACACAACAAATTAAATATGATATACATCTACGTATAACAAAGCAATTCATTTTAATAAAAAATATATAGGTACATAGGGTTTAAATAAAAAAAAGAGTTCATTATTATTCAGATATAATACTGCCTGTTCCAGAATCTCGACAAGTCGATGTCGTTCTCATATTTATAATGAAACAAATTTAAATTTGTTTGTATGTACATAGAAAAACACAAGGCATATCTATCTAACAGGTACAACCATTTCTACAAAAATAGAACACTTATTGTAGAAACTACCTTAAAGTTGCAAAAATCGTTAAACGACACTACTAAGTTTGACATTTTATCAGGTTAGACTAGTGAGCTCGTGCTCCCACCTGCAATATACACCTTGGTAAAATTCAACTTGCTTTGTGGTCAGGGGTGCAAATGATGTATGTGATAATTACATACTCGTATAAAAAAGTATAATTAAACCTTGCCACTGTTATATTAAGCAAATGGGGTAAAATTATGGTTTCAGAAATTGGAATTAATATAACAAAATTAAGAGTAAAAAAGTAAAATGTAAAAACTGCAAAAACTGCACAATTTACAGAAAAACTGGTTTTTAAAAAAAAAAACTGCAAAACTGCTCAATGCTTAGAAAAACTGTCAAATGCAGATAAATCTGCACATTTGGCAACGCTGATTACATATTAAGGCAAAAATAAAAAGGCATAAGTGGTTGTTGTATTAGCTAGTCTGATTCTTTCATTTTCTTTCATGACATTTTCATTTCATGAATTATGGCTGAGCTAAGGAATCAACTGAGCTAGTGAATGAAATGAATGAATTCATGATACAAAGAAAACAAAAATAATGCAATGCGCAGGTCCGTTATGTTTGTATATGAATCAGCTGTTTTGTGTGACGTCACACCCTTTAATAAATTTTTTGTGAGAAAGCAGTTTATTTAATTTGAGCTAATAAAATTTAATAAATTTACATTCTAATATTAAAATAAAAGTTTAACTTGTGAAAAAAAAGCAAAATGAAGTGCAGTGTTGTAAATTGCAACAAAATATACAAAAGTAATGCGACTGAATGCAGTTTTTTTCAATTTCCAACAGACGGTGCCCTTCGAAAGAAATGGATTAGCTTTTGTGGCCATAAAAGATTCAATCCAGATAAATCATTTTAAAGCGGAGGATTTCGCCAATACGATGCAGTATGAAATGGGTAATAAAAGTACACTTATATTAATTTTAGAGTTGCAATATTCATATATGTTTCCGAAGGTTTTTCTAA
This sequence comes from Linnaemya tessellans, assembly GCA_951800035.1. NCBI lineage: Eukaryota > Metazoa > Arthropoda > Insecta > Diptera > Tachinidae > Linnaemya > Linnaemya tessellans. The sequence goes on from OX637532.1 coordinate 86,669,522, forward strand.
AAAAAGATTGCTAAAGGTAGGTGTAGTCCCAACAATTAACAGTGCGTTAGCCCAGGCCGATGAGAATACTTACCGCGTTTTAAGAATTGAGCGGAGGAATAATAAAAAAATTGTTGAAACGATTTATGAAAAAATTATTTTTATACTTTTAAAAACATACAAAATAAATAAAAAAACAAATTTGTAGTGGTCCCAGCAAAAAATAATAACTTTTTACAATAAAAAAATGTAAACAAAATTTTTCCATACCATTTACATGTGTTTGTGTGGTAGTGTTTATATTTATTTGAGGGTGTGACGTATATGCGCAGAAGAAATGTGTTTTTAAAATTTCTTTGCATTATCTTTTCTTCTTTGTATCATGGTGTGTCATGATACAAAGTCATCATGTTTTCTTTGTATCATGATGACACACGTATACTATAAGCTTCTTCGTGCAGCTTATGATATTTAGAGTTCGGCTGTTGCTATGTTATCATTCATTAAAGTAAATCAAATCAGTTGCTGATCAGCACTTGTGTTAGTCTGTTGTTCATCTTTTGGTTACACTCAAAGCAAAATGTTTAATGAAGAATGGGAAAATGATTTTTTTTTATAGAGAACATGGATGGCGATGCGCAATGCTTGATTTGTCATCGCGTTATACGTCAAAAAATTTTGTTTTGTGTAAAAAGACATTACCACTGTTGTCATGGACAATATGATAATCTTAGCGATGGTGATCGAACAATAAAACTATTTCAATTAAAAGCAGAATTTTTTTAAATTTTTATTGCTGAAGAAACAAATATTCACCATCATGATACTGTTAGTGAAATCAATATTCCTCATAATAGTGTAGATGGAACTAGTGTTTCATTATTTTTTAAAAAGGCATCGTATGCCGTTGCTTTGTCTTTAGCAAAGCAATGTCGCCCATTTGATGATGGTATTTTTTTTTTAATTTAACGTCAGAAGTTTTGAATTGTTTTAGCGAAAAATGTCAAGAAGCTTTAAAACTTTGCCAAAACATTCCATTGTCTCGACGTACAGTTGCACGTAGGACAGAAGATATAAGTAAATTTATTCATTCTGCAGCTATAACTAGACTGAAGAATTGCAAGTATTACTCATTATCTCTAGACGAAAGTACGGACATTAACAATATTTACCAACTTTTTATTTGTATAAAAACCGTAGATTCAAATTTAGCTACTTTTGATGAAGTTTTTGAAGTAATTTCTCTTCATGGTAATGTTACGGTACAAGTTTTGTATGATGCAATAGAGCAGAATGTTTTTTCAATTGTAGATAAAAACAAATTAAGTTCAATATGCACGGATGGGGCTCAAGTTATGAGAGGAAAAAACAAAGGTCCTTTAGGCATTTTCAAGAAAAATGGTATTAATTGCCCAGCATATCATTGTTTAATTCATCAGCAAGCCCTTTTCTCTAAAGAATTAAATATGACGAACACAATGAACATTGCTGTGAAAGTTATATATAAAATAAGAGGCGGACACAATTCACTTACTCACAGAAAATTTTAAGATTTTCTGGAAAATCTTAACACGGAGTATTGTGATCTTTTGTTGTACACAGAAGTTCGTTGGCTTAGTCGAGGCAAAAGCTTAGAACGACTTTTTAATTTAAGAAAAAAAATTGTATTATTTTTTAAAACAACACCTAAATTGGACGTCGAAGACCTCGTTTCTTCACTAGAAGACCATGACTTCCAACTAGACCTGGCGTTTTTATGCGATATTACCGAAATATTAAATGAACTGAACCTAACACTTCAAGGTAAAAATATGCAAATTTTTCAATTATCAACTACTTTACACCATTTTTACAGAAAATTAAATTTATTAACTCACCAACTCAAAAACAATAGCATTGTCAACTTAAGAAAAACATCGAGCACCTTTTATGAATTAAACATCAATAGTTTTGTTAAAATACAAAAATATGCTGAAATTATAGAATCTATAAAGGAAAATTATTTAGGTAGCTTTCAAGATTTGAAAATTATTGAAAAGTTATTAGAATTACATGATTATCCACTGATTTGTAAAATAGAGGACCAAAATGCCGAACTGAAAGGAGAACTGAAACAGTTACAGGACGATCTAGAAATTCCTCTGGAAACTGGAGAAAAATTTTGGGCGCACATCGATGACAATAAATATCCTAAACTTAAAAATGAAATGTACAGACTATACTCCATGTTTGGCACAACATATAACTGTGAGGTAGCATTTTCCAGTCTAAAAATAATTTTAAATAAGCAGCGCAATAAGTTAACCGACCATCACATAGCCGATCTACTGCGCATCAAGGAGTACAAAGGAGACATCGATTTGGATGAGATAGCTAAACGATGTGTTAGTAAACATTATCAAAATTAAATTAAAGCTTGATATTTTACTTATATTATATGTTATATTTATATTATTTTCTTGTAAGATATTATATATCTTTTTCTTTTCTTGAGTAATTAGTTTATAATTAAATGAATATTATTTCCGTAATTATTATTAACATAAAAAAACTTCAAATGGAATAAAATTCTAAAATATTTCTTATTTTTGGCAACTGAAGAGTTATTAGTGTACATTTGTCGACCGTAGTTCGTTTTTTGCTGCTTCCAACATTAGCACATATGAGATAGTATGTGTGTTGCCCACCACTGCTCTAAACCATAGATGATCAAGCTTCTCTTGCCCTATAACGCGTTATAGGAAAGCAAGAAAAAAACAAATTCTGCTTGCGCAGCTAACTAATATGTATACGAAAGGAAAAAATGTTGTTTCTCTCGCTCTACTTAGGTTTTGGCTTCTCTTTAGCATACAGCGGGGATGGATAACAAGTACTTTTAAATATTATATATATTTTGAGTTGAAGGGCTTGTTTTTACTATTCGTATGTTATGCATTTATAATTGTATTTATTGTATATAACACAATATTTTTATTTATGAGCATCTGACTGATGAAAATTGTATTTATTTTGTAAACTCGTTTATAATAAATGTCTATTTCAAATAAATATATATAGTATATTAGCTCACCCAGATTTATATGGCCTGGGTACTCTTTTGTTCTTGCGTGCTTTGCTTAGAACTATTTTCATGGTAGAAAATGCTGTTTCACAATTATATGTGGTACCAAACATTGAATACAATTTGTAGATTTCTGTCTTCAGTTTTTTTGATAAACAGAAAGTAATTCCAGAAACATTTGCACCTCTGTTAAAAGTAAGCAGAGGTTTTTCTCTGCGCCACACACAAGCACAACTGTGTTTATGTGGTAGTGCACATCACTGCTCTAAACCAGGGAAAGGCAACCTATACTATTACATTTTGCTATTGTATTACTTATTACTCTCTGCGCTCTCACCACGAATCGGTATTGCCAATCAACTTTCGTCACTTCTCCCCAATTAAAACTTTAAAATCTCCAAAAACTAACTTAATTTATTATGGGTATTTGCAATATATTAGAAAATTAGTATCGGCATGGCATTGGGGCAAAATGATGTTTGTGGCTCTGTATGCAGTGATGGTGTGTAAATAAGAAGGTTTTGTAGGACATTTGACAAAGAGTAATGCAAATACACATACGTACATATATATTTTTCATTGCCAACAGGCATTATTTGCAAAAAGTTTGAATGTAATGAACACAATGAATTGTGGTTCAAATTGTTAACAAAACACCAGGTGGTCATAAGGGAATGTCATTCATAATTTTCCGCATCTCTTCATACTTTTCGCCAAAGCATTTGCCTTTCCCTGTACTAGAATCAGCAAACATTTTTTTCATAAAGATTTCTCAACTGTGATCGGACTCACATTGCTTTCTGGCAACGGTGATTCTTAAAGTATGCGATAAACACAACCTGCCTGTTTGAATGCTGAAACTAGACTGATTAAAGTTGTTTACAGCTCTACAATGCGTGTACACACGTACGTAACAGAAGAGTAAATGAAAAGGCGCCGCGCCCTGCATTTGCCTTTCCCTGCTCTAAACAATTAATTGATTGCAATTTTGCTAATGTAGTTATTGTTCAAATAAATTTTAGCTTTAATTATCTATGTGTTTTCTTTCATTTATTTCAACAGCGATTGATTAAAATTTTTCTTTTTTTTAATTTCCGTTTTTGCAGGTTTGGGTGTTTTTAAATTATATTTAATTTAAATAAAGTGAAGTGTTGGAATTTTAAATAGTTTTCCTCGTCGCCAGTTTTAAGTGAAAATTAGTGTTTACGTTGGTTATTTCTTCACAGCTCAGACATTTACAGCAGTATTCACAAAAAATAAAGTAGACTTGATCAACACTTTAAAATAAATTTTCTATGAAATTTTTACTTTAAAGCACACTTGAAGTACACATTAATTTTTGTGAATACAGCAGTTAATCTAAAATTTTATGTTTAGGGTTTTTATACCCTTCACAAAAAAGTGAAAGTGTATATATAGGTTTGTCATTCCATGTGTAATTTCTTCGATATCCACATGGGACCCCATAAAGTATTTATATTCTGGATCTTTATGAATAGCGATGTCCGTCTGCCTGAGCTAGAGACTTCGTTCGTTCGTTTTTTCCAGGGATGGGAATGTAAAAGTTTATTTTTTTGGCACATTCAGTATATTGTAGTACATGTAATAACTAAAATTGTTAAAAATTTCAAGTTTTTCTTAAATAAAACCTCTTTATACATCATGAATATTTGCATTGGTCAAAAAAAAATTTTTTTAAATAAAATTTTGCTTCAAGGGTGAGAAATTTTTTTTTTAGGAGTAGAACCAGCACTCAGGGGATGACCCCTATATATGCAATGCATTACTCCGGAACTGAAAACGAGGGCATAGTATTGAAGGGACAGATTAGGAAAGATGAGAAGATAGTTTTTTTGTAGCTATTTCAACCTTTTTTTTACTTCGCCGGCTAATTTTTGCTACAGGGCCGACGAAGGTGTGTGCTGTTACTCTACTTTTAGTACATGATAGTGTCAGTCGTTGCCAATTATGTTCAGTGACCAGTGACTATGCCTTCATCATTGAAACAGGCTGGCAACAACTAATATAACCACGAACTAATGCTGATCAGAAGAATTCAACACAATATTTCATGACTCAGTGCGGACTTGAACTCAGGACCCTCCGCTTCATAGTCTCGTGTTCTACTACTTCAGCCAACAGCACCCACATTTGAATTTTTTTATACATAAAAGTAATCAAAGATGCAATTTACGTTGCTTTTTTTGCTAACTAAAACTATTTTATATTTTAGGAAGAACAAAATTGGTATCAAAAATTAAAACAAACAAATCAAATCCAGGGTTGGACAAGTGCAATATTTTATTGTACACGAAAGTGTCCAACCAAAATGGTTAAAAATTTTAAAAATTTCTTAAAAAAAAATACTTTATACCACATGAAGCGTTGCACTGATAAAAAAAACCAAAAAATTTAATTTTCGCATACAGGGTTGGGAAAATGAAAGCTTTTTTTGGCACATTCAAAGTTAAAAAATTTTAGATTTTCTTAAACAAAATTACTTTTTACCTCATGAAGATTTGCATTGATAAAAAACATTTAAAAAATTAAAATTTCGCTTCCAGGGCTGGGAAATTGAAATTTTTTTTATACATAAAAGTAACCAAAAAGGCAATTGACGTTGTTTTTTTTTTTGCTAAAGCTATTTTATATTTTAGGAAGAACAAAATTGGTATCAAAAATGACCAAAAAAAATCAAAATTTCGAATCCAGGATTGCAAAAATGCAAAATTATATAGTTCATAAAGGTGACCAAAATGGTTCAAAATTGTAAATTTTTCTTAAATAATACTACAAAAAAAAAATTAAAGTTTCACTTCCAGGGTTAGGAAGTTTAAAGTTTTTTTGGTACATGCAATATATTGTAGTACATAAAAGTGACCAAAATGGTTGCAAATTTTAAGTTTTTCTTAAATAAAACGACTTTATACCTAATGAAGACTAGGATTGGTAAAAAAAATTAAAATTTCGCTTCCAGGGCTGCAGAATTTAAAAAAAAATTTTATACATAAATGTAACCAAAAAGGCAACTAACGTCAGTTTTTTACTAATTAAAACTATTTTTTTAGTTTAGGAAAAACAAAATTGGTATCAAAAATTAAAAAAAATCAAAATTTAGATTCCAGAGGTGGAAAACTGCAATATTTTGTAGTACATGAAAGTGACCAAAATGGTTACAAATATTAAGTTTTTCTTAAATAAAACTATTTCATGCCTCGTTAAGAGTTTCATTGGTAAAAAAATTTAAATTTTGTTTCCAGGGCTGCGAATTTAAAATATATAAAAGTAACCAAATAGGCAATTGACATTGTTGTTTTTGCTAATTAAAACTATTTTATAATTCAGGAAGAACAAAATTGGTATTAAAATCTTAAAAAATCAAAATTTCGGCTCCAGTGTTAGACAAATGAAATATTTTATGGTACATGAAAGCGACCAAAAAGTTTAAAATTTTTTTGTCAAATAAAACTATATTACACCTCACTAAGAATTGCATTGGTAAAAAAATAAAAACTCGCTTCCAGAGTTGGAAAATCGATATATATTTGGTACATAAAAGTACCCACATAAATTCCAAAATTTGTGTTTTTAGTGATTTAAACCTATTTTATATTTCAGAAAAAAATAAATTAGTATAAAAAAATTCAAATTTCGGTTCCAGGGTAGGAAAATCAAAATTTTTTGGTACATACATTTGGTACCTACATAAATTCCCAATTTTGGTTTTTTTCAGTGAATTAAACATATTTTATACTTGGCTAAAAATTAAATTGTTATTAAACATTTTTAAATTATTGTTAAAAAAAAATTCATACATTTTTAAATTAAGAATTCGGTTCCAGGGTTGGAAAATCGAAATTTTTGGTACCTAAAAGTAACCATAGAAATTCCCAATTTTGGGTTTTTTCAGTGAATTAAACATATTTTATGTTTCGCTAAGAATTAAATTGGTATTAAACATTTTAAAATCTAAAAATTCGGAAGAAAAAAATTGGTTTTAAAAACCAAAAGAATCTAAAAGACGATTCTACGGTTGGACAATTAGAACTTTTTGAGGCACATGAAACGGATTTTTTCTTTTTGTTTGAAAATTAAACATTTAATATTTATGAAAGACGTTCAGAGGTATTAGAAATATCTTCCTAGCCGAAAAATTTAAACGAAAAGAATTACATCTGTGAAGGGTATTTAAGATTCGGCACAGCCGAATATAGCACTTTTACTTGCTTTAATTAATAACTAACATTTTTGATAAATAAATTATTATAATATTATATATATAAAGACATTTTTATACCCTCCAAAAAAGAATTTGGAGGGTATATTCACTTTGTCATTCCGTTTGTAACGCATCGAAATATCCATCTCAGACCCCATAAAGTATATATATTCTTGATCAGTGATGAAATCTAAGACGAACTGAGCATGTCCGTCCGTCCGTCCATCCGTCCGTCTGTGGAAATCACGATACAGTCCAAACGAAAAGAGCTAGACTCTTGAAATTTGGCATAAATATATTTTAAAACTTAGAGCAGGTTAAGTTCGAAGATGGGCTAAATCGGGCAAGAGGGAAAAAAGTTCCCCTAAGAAGAACTAAACCAACCCAGAAAAAACAACATAATTTTTAAAGTTTTTTGGTTATTTTGTTAAGCAAATGATATATTTTTATGTCAAATACGGTCCAACGCCTTAAACTTGGAGCCATTAAATAAAATAAAAATATTTTTTGACCCCGCCCACTTTAGTGGGCGTTATTATAGTCAAAAATAGCATAAAAATTTAACAAATTGTTTTACTTAAGCCTACATTCCTTAAAAATAACACTTTTAAGCTTTAATGACGAAGCTGAGACGAAACCTGGTACTACTCTGCCCTACCCCCTCCTTCCCCTTCGCCCCCTAAGTGACCCTACCAAAAAAAATTTTTTTTTTAAATTTTATATATAATCATCCCAAGCATTTATCTTTATAGTTTTATGACTGCCGATTTCTGCCCTACCTCCCCCCCCCCACCTCTTCCTTTGCCCCCTAAATGACCCTACCAAAAAATTTTTTTTTTTAAATTTTGTATATAATCATCCCAAGCATTTATCTTTAGAGTTTTATGACTGCCGATTTCTGCCCTACCGCCCCCCCCCCCTCTCTTTTTCCCCCAAAATGACCCCACCAAAAAAAAATGTTTTTTTAAATTTTGTATATAATCATCCCAAGCATTTATCTTTAGAGTTTAATGACTGCCGATTTCTGCCCTACCACCTCCCCCCCCCCTCTCTTTTTCCCCCAAAATGACCCTACCAAAAAAAAATGTTTTTTTAAATTTTGTATATAATCATCCCAAGCATTCATCTTTAGAGTTTTATGACTGCCGATTTCTGCCCTACCACCCCCCCCCCCCCTCTCTTTTTCCCCCAAAATGACCCTACCAAAAAAAAATGTTTTTTTAAATTTTGTATATAATCATCCCAAGCATTTATCTTTAGAGTTTTATGACTGCCGATTTCTGCCCTACCGGGGGGGGGGCCGATTTCTGCCCCTTCTCCCCCTTTGCCCGCTAAATGACGCTATTAAAAATAAATATACATTTGTTTTTTATTTTGTGTATAATCATCCCAAGCATTTATTTTTACAGTTTTATGTGTATCTGTTTCTGCCCTACCCCCTCTCCCCCTTTGCCCTCTAAATGACCCTATCAAAAAAAAGAAATTTTAATTTTGTATATAATTATCCCAAGCATTTATTTTTAGAGTTTTATGACAAAGGTGAAATGTTTCCCCCACAGCCCTTGCCAGAGCGACCCCGCCAAAATACAGTTTTTATACCCTCCAAAGAGAATTGTGATGAAGTCTAAATATTTGGAGGGTATTTAAGATTCGACCCGGTCGAATATAACGTTTTTACTTGTTTATCTTATGTTACCCTAATTGGCCCATAAATACCGTAAACATAAATATTCATATTAATTTTGATGACTATAGCTGAGTAAACTACGTATGACCGCCTTCCTTAGAAACTTGAGCCACTGTGCAGTGGTGAGAAGTTGAAAGTTTTTTTGGTACATGGAATATATTGTAGTACATGAAAGTTTAGTCACTTTCATGTACTACAATTGGAATTGGTTGCAAATTTTAAGCTTCTCTTAAATAAAACTACTTTGTACCTAATGAAGACTAGCATTGGTAAAAATATTAAAATTTCGCTTCCAGGGCAGGGAAGCGAAAATATATACCCCTTCACAAAAAAGTGAAAGGGTATATATTGGTTTGTCATTCCGGGTGTAATTTCTTCGATATGCACATGGGGCCCCATATATATTCTGGATCCTTATGAATAGCGACGACGATTGAGTGATGTCCGTCTGTCTGTACGTGAAATCAGTTTTCCCAAGCCCCAGAAGAGCTAGAGACTTCGTTCTGGGACCGTTGAATTGGAAATGAACTTAAATAGAGTGCTATTGAAATTTAGAAAGATTCGAAGTATGGTTCCAGAGCTGGGATGCTTACACCTATTTCTCGACGCAAAATTTATACCAATTTTCAATTATTTTTTTTAATGTTTGTAAATAAAACCTATTTCGTGCTTTGGGAAGCCTCAATGGTCTATTAAAAACTAAAAAAAAGATTTTTTCCAGGAATGGAAAATTAAAAATTTTTTTTCGGCCCATTCCGTATTTTGTAGTACATGTTGTAAATAAAATTGTTAAAAATTTCAAGTTTTTCTTTACCAAAACCTCTTTATACGTCATGAAGATTTGCATCGGCCAAAAAAAAAAATTTTTTTTAAATTCAAACTTTGCTTCCAGGGGTGGGAAATTGAATTTTTTTTATACATGCAAGTAATCAAACAGGCAACTGATGTTGTTTTTTTTTTGTTTTTTGCTAACTGAAACTGTCTTATAATTCAGGAAGAACAAAATTGGTATAAAAAATTCAAAAATAAAATATTAAATTTCAATCCAGGGATGGACAAGTGCAATATTTTATGGTACATGACATTACCAAAATGGTAAAAAATTTGCAATTTTTCTTAAATAAAACTACTTTTTACCTCAAGAAGCGTTGCACTGATAAAAAAAAACAAAAAAATTAAAATTTCGTTACCAGGGTTGGAAAAATTAAAGTTTTTTGGTACATGCAATAATTTGTAGTACATGTAATAACCAAAATGGTTGCAAAATTCGAGTTTTTATTAAACAAAACTACTTCATACCTCATGAAAATTTGCATTGATAAAGAAAATTTTAAAAAATTTAAATTCCGCTTCATGGGTTGGGAAATTTAAATATTTTTTTATACATAAAAGTAACCAAAAAGGCAATTGACGTAGTTTTTTTACTAATTAAAACTATTTTTTAGTTCAGGAAAAACAAAATTGGTATCAAAAATTAAAAAAAAATCAAAATTTAGATTCTAGAGTTGGATAACTACAATATTTTGTGATACATAAAAATGGCGTAATGGATACAAATATTAAGTTTTTCTTAAATAAAACTATTTCATGCCTCATTAAGAGTTGCATTGTTAAAAAAAAAAAATTAAATTTCGTTGCCAGGGTTGGGAAATTTAAATATTTATTCTGCATAAAAGTAACCAAAAAGGCAATTGACGTTGTTTTTTTACTAATTAAAACTATTTTTTGGTTCAGGAAGAACAAAATTGGTATTAAAATCTTAAAAAAATCAAAATTTCGACTCCGGGGTTGGACAAATGAAATACTTTATGTTACATGAAAGTGACCAAAATGTTTAAAAATGTTAAAATTTTTTTGTCAAGTAAATCTATGTTACACCTCACTAAGAATTGCATTGGTAAAAAATAAAAATTCGCTTCCAGAGTTGGAAAATCGAAATATTTTTGGTACATAAAAGTACCCACATAAATTCCAACTTTTGTGCTTCACTAATAGATATTTCAGAAAAAATTAAACTAGTATCAAAAAACTAAAAATTCGGTTCCAGGGTTGGAAAATCGAAATATTTTTGGTACATAAAAGTACATACATAAATTCCAAATTTTGTGTTTTTAGTGAATTAAACCTATTTTATATATCAGAAAAAATTAAATTAGTATTAAAAAATTAAAAATTCGGTTCCAGGGTTCGAAAGTCGAAATTTTCTGATTCATAAAAGCAGCCATTTTATTTGTTATTTTTGATTTTTATGATGAATTATACCTACTTTATATATCATTAAGAAGTTAACTGGTATTACAAACCAACAACATCTAAAAGACGATTCTACGGTTGGACAATTAGAACTTTTTGGGGTACATGAAACGTATTTTTTTTGTTTGTAAATAAAATATATATAATATTTTTGAAAGACGTTCATAGGTATTACATATAAGAAAAGCCAAACATTTAGCTTCCTAGCCGAAATATTTAAACGTTTTCTTAAATATAAAAGTAAGTTTTGGCAAGAAAGAAAGAAATAAGAATTACATCTGTTAAAGGTATTTAAGATTCGGCACAGCCGAATATAGCACTTTTACTTGTTTATACATAAAAGTAACCAAAGAGGCAACTGAGGTGGGTTTTTTTTACTGATTAAAACTATTTTTTAGTTCAGGAAAAACAAATTTGGTATTAAAAACTAAAAAAAAATAAAATTTAGATTCCAGAGTTGGATAACTTTATTATTTTGTAGTACATGAAAGTGACCATAATGGCTACAAATATTAGATTTTTCTTAAATAAAACTATTTCATGCCTCATTGAGGGTTGCATTGGTAAAAAAAAATTAAAATTTCGTTTCCAGGATTGGGAAAATGAAATATTTTTTCTGCATAAAAGTAACTAAAGAGGCAATTGACGTTGTTTTCTGCTAATTAAAATTGTTTTATAATTCAGGAAGAACAAAATTGGTATTAAAATCTTAAAAAATCAAAATTTCGAATCCAGGGTTGGACAAATGAAATATTTTATGGTACAAGAACGTGACCAAAAAGTTTAAAAATTCTAAATTTTTTGTCAAGTAAAACTATGTTACACCTCACGAAGAATTGCATTAGTAAAAAAATAAAAATTCGCTTCCAGAGTTGGAAAATCGAAATATTTTTGGTACATAAAAGTACCCACATAATTTCCAAGACTTTTGTTTTCAGTGAAGTAAACCTCTTTTATATAGCAGAAAAAATTAAATTAGTAGTAAAAAATTAAAAATTCGGTTCCAGGGTTGGAAAATCGAAATTTTTTGGTACATAAATGTAACCATATAAGTTCCCAATTTCGGTTTTTTTCAGTGACGTAAACCTATATTATACTTCGCTAAGAATTAAATTGGTATTACAAATTTTAAAAACTAAAAATTCGGTTCCAGGGTTGGAAAATAGACATTTTCTGATGCATAAAAGTAACCATATTATTTGTTATTTTTGGTTTTTATGATGAATTATATCTACTTTATATATATCAGGAAGAATTAAACTGGTATTAAAAACTAAAATAATGTAAAAGACGATTCTACCGTTCGACAATTAGAACTTTTTGGGGTACATGAAACGGATTTTTTCTTTTTGTTTGTAAATTAAACATATTTAATATTTTTGAAAGACGTTCAGAGGTATTAAAAATAAGAAAAGGCAAACATTTAGCTTCCTAGCCGAAAAGTTTAAACGAAAGTAATGACATCTGTGAAGGGTATTTAAGAGCCGGCACAGCCGAATATAGCACTTTTACTTGTTTGATTACATTTTTTTATACCCTCCAAAAAAGAATTTGGAGGGTATATTCACTTTGTCATTCCATTTGCAGCGCATCGAAATATCCATCTGAGACCCCATAAAGTATATATATTCTTGATCAGTGATGAAATCTAAGACGATCTGAGCATGTCCGTCCGTCCGTCCGTCTGTAGAAATCACGATTCAGTCCAAACAAATAGAGCTAGACTCTTGAAATTTGGTATAAATATATTTTGAAGCTTAGAGCAGGTTAAGTTCGGAGATGGTCTAAAGCGTGCAAGAGGAAAAAAAGTTCCCCTAAGAAGAACTAAACCAACTCAGAAAAAACAACATAATTTTTAAAGTTTTTTGGTTATTTTTTGCAAATGATATATTTTTATGTCAAATACGGTCCAACGCCTTAAACTTGGACCCATAAAATAAAAATAAATTATTTTTGGACCCCGCCGACTTTAGTGGGCGTTATTATCTGCAAAAATAGCATAAACATTTAAAAAATTGTATTAATTAAGCCTACATTCCTTAAAAATAAATTTTTTAAGCTTTAATGACGAAGCTAAGACGAAACCTGGTACTACTCTGCCCTATCCGCTCCTTCCCCTTCACCCCCAAACCTTAACAAAAAAAATTAATTTTGTATACAATTATTCCAAGCATTTATTTTTAGAGTTTTATGACTTCCGACTTCTGCCCTACCTCCTCCTCCCTCTAAATGACCCTACCAAAAAATATATAAAAAAATTTTAAATTTGTATACAATTATCCCAAGCAGTCATTTTTAGAGTTTTATGACTGCCTGTTTCTGCCCTACACCCTCCCAGTTGAGTGTGTCCAGTATTTTGTCCTTGTGGTCAATGTGTACGATAGCTAAGATATCATCTACATATTTGGTTATGTATTTAATACTGGAAACACTCAACAAATTTCACCCAAAACTTAAATTTACCATAGAAGTTGGAAAAGTCGGCGAATTACCTTATCTTGACACGAAATCGCATAAGTTTGGAAGTAATATAATATTCGACTGGTATGCAAAAAATTCCTCATCCGGTAGAATAAATAAATACAGCAAAGAATTTTATACGAAGATTATTAGACATAAGTGATAAAAAATTTCATACAAAAAACATAAATAAAATCACTCAAATGCTTAAATACAATAGTTTCCCTCCAGGATAAATAAAATCCCTTATTAATTCCTACAAACCCACATTAGAAAACAAACAGGACAACCACAACCAAGAAAAAAGCTATTTTGGTATTAAATATATTCCCGGCCTCACTGACAACAAAACAATAAAAACAACAATAGATAAAAATGATGTAAATTTTGCATACAAACCCAATAAAACATTAAGTGCAATATTCACAAAAACAAAAACCTCAATAGAAAAACTGCAACAAAATAACGTAGTGTATGAGATACCATGCAAAGGCAATAACATGAACAGCTGTGATCTGGTATATATTGGCACAACAAAAAGAGCTTTGGAAACAAGAGCTAACGAGCACAAAAATGATATAATTAAAAGCAAAGAAAACACTGCTCTCTCAAAACACGTAATACAAACACAACATAAGCCAGACTTTGAGAATATACGAATATTGGATAAGGTAAACAACACGAAGAAAAGGCACATAACAGAGAGTTTAAGAATATAACAAAAAATAAACAAAACAATAAACATCAAAGAGGACACCGATAATCTAAGCGCCAGTTACAAGTTTGCAGTCACTTAACATCTGTGATTTGTATATTACATAGTGGGAAACAAATATAAAATCTAAAGTTTGTAGAAAATATTTTTTAATGTAATTTTATATATATATATATATATATATATATGTATGTATATATACATATATATATATATATATATATATATATATATGTATATATATATATATATATATTTATTTATATATATATATATATATATATATATATATATATATATATGTATATGTATATGCATGTAAATCCCAAAATTAAAACAATTGTTAATGTATGGAAAAAAATAGTTGATACATTCCTTTTTTATTAAATAGACGAAGTTCCCTTGAGAAAGTGAACATAAAATTCACGAATCCTCGGGACAAACATGAAATAAAAAATTGCATTTTTATTTAGTTAAACATTTTAAATTTACTTACTAAATATTTGGAGGGTATTTAAGATTCGACCCGGTCGAATATAACGTTTTTACTTGTTTTCTTTTTAAATCTAGAATCGAATCTGAATAGAAATGTGGACTCAAGCTAGAATTGCAATTGAAGATTGTTGTGTGAATTTGTTTGCATCCCATAATAATGAAACCATGTAAATGGTTAGTTAAGTGGTACAAATACTTATATATGGCTATATACATATGTATATATATGTTTATTCATTTATTTAAATTAGACTATGAACAATTCCCTTACAGACTATTTAAGCAGAATAGTATATAAATCAATTAAATCAATACAAATTAAATATTACGCTATTTAAAGAACATAATAAAAGTTAATGATTTCAAAATAGTATCACATTACGGTTGATGATACAAAGGTTCTGAGGAATATCTAAAAAATGATACATTTCAATAAAGCAAGTACATTGTTTCCAAAGAGGATCTGACATTTCAAAGTTAGTACGACAAGCTCCAACATAGAGTTGGTTAAAAGAACGAAGTGAGCGTTGAGATATATTGAAAGATACATTGTTCAATAAAAATTCGGAATTGATGTTACCAATGATAAGATTAACAATAAAAGAGGTGTTGAGCATTGTTCTCCGGCTCTTTAAAGTTGGTAGAGTAATTTCAACTAATCTCGTAGAATATGATGGAAGTGCCAACCGATTCTATAAACGTTTCTTAGGCAGAAAATTAGACGTTATACAGTGCATCCCAAATTATATACCCATATTCTAAAATTTACTAATGCAATATAATACAATATTTTAGTGACAAAGGGATCGTTAAACTGTTTTGCCCATCTCTTAATGAATGCAAGGATACTGCGGTATTTATTAACAGTCATAGTAATGTGTTTGGACAAAATTAAGTTCCAGTAAAATCCCCAAATACATGACTTCCGGAAGCGTTTCTAAATTATAGCCATCTAGGTTACAATGTTTGCCGTTGGCAAACAATAAAAGTATACATATATGTAAAAATGGCACAATGAAAAACAAAATCTACATAAAACGTTTTAAAATCGTTTATTCGACATATTGTCTCAATTAAATTAGTGTTTTTTTACTTTTTGCCAACGGGAGTTTATGTATAAGCTGAGGAGTTTTATTATTTCGGAATTAGGTTAAAGTCTACTGATGATTTGGTGTAAGAACCAATGAAATGTAGGCATATAGACATACTTGACTACATAACAAACAAATAGCACTTATAAAAAATTATTATTAAAACCCATTATGTCTAAATTCTTTAAATACAGCGCGTGATTAATTTTGTCAAATGCCTTGCTGAAATCAGTGCAGATGACGTCAGTGTGATAACCTTTGATGAAAGGTACATTCATGACCCCCCTGGGCTAGCTCAGTACTGCTATTTATTTATTATAAACTCATTGATAAATAAAATATATACCTATTACATAAGTAAAAAAATATTTTTTTAAATAAATATTGTTTTGATGATGAATAAAAAAAAATTCTGCTCAGCAACAAGTATTTTTATCATGAATAAAATACATAAATCAAAAATTAGCCCGTATGAACGAGTATTCATGTACAAAAAAAGCAAAATTATGTATATACATACATACATACATACATACATAGATAAGTGTTTGCTTGCTGTGTATTACAATAACTTGTCTATAAAACTAAGTCCTCTTTCACACATCAGGTATACTTGATCAGTTTTTCTTAAATTTTCTTTCGAACGTCATGACAAGTTTTTTTTCATTGACGAACATTCATTTAATATATTACGGATGATAAAACAAAAGAAAATATAAAAAGTGACTAGTACCGTCAAGTCTGTACCCCTTTTTATGCTTTTCACCACTCTCTTCTAAAAGATCAAGACTTGACGAGTCAAACCTGATGTGTGTGAAAGGGGTCTAATTCCTCTGCTTTGATTTTATTCAACGTCAACCACGGATGGAAAACATGATACAATTGTACATTTTTTGGCTCCGTTCTTTCTCCTACTCTATTTCTAATTTTTCTTAACGAACTACTTTCCCAAACTTCCTGTCCTATTTACGCTTTCGCAGATAATTGCAGCCTTTCGCATTCTTATTCATTTAACTGCAGGACGTCAACGTCTGAAATCGAGACGAGGAGGCAGTTTATGAATGACGTTCTGGATAGTGACCTCGCGAAGGGGCTCTTGATGTTGTGGGCATGAAAGTGCAGTGTGATGTCAGGTGGACGGAACATGTCTTTCAGGTCGCAAAAGAAGCATTCAAGTGCCTTGGATTCTTAAGACGGTGCAAGAGATACTTCACCCCCTCTGATCTTCTTAATATTTACACCACTTACGTCCGACCGAAGATGGAATACAACTCTCATGTTTGGGCCGGTGCTTCAAAGTCTATTTTGAAGTTACTCGACCGCGTACAGGAGAGGGCGATAAAACTCATCGGAGACAGTAGGGTAGCCAACTCTATTGACTCTCTTGAGCATCGTCGCAATGTGGGGTGCGTATCGTTGTTCTATCCTTACTATAATGGCAGGTGCTCTGGTAAAATTAGGGAACTTGTTCCTGAAACCCATTCTTTCTTACGCTCAACGCGTTTTTCATCAAGAGCGCATGCGTTTGCGGTCGATATTCCAACGAATCGCACTACGCATTACAGAGAAAGTTCGTTTTTTGGCCGAACAGTCCGTATGTGGAACAAACTACCTGCAGATGTCTTCCCCGCCACTTACAATTTGAGGGGGTTCAAGTCGAATATCTACAGACACTACTCCCTTTATCCTCCTTCCCAAAACCTATTTTCCTAGTTCCAGCGCAATGCACTGCATATGTAGGGGTTATCCCCTGAGTGCTGTTCCTACTCCTAAAAAAAAAATTAGACTCTGTTGGTACCGTGGTACTACCACGACTAATTTGATACAATTGAAATATCTAAATCAAAAGCTTACACCTAGTTCATAATAACGTTTTATGCTTGAACCCTTTTATTAATTTCTCAGTGACTCAGTTAATAAACATAAAATATTTCTGTGAATTATACGGTTACATAATCAAAGATTTTGTGTCAACTTTTTATTACATACAGTATTCCAGTCAGCACTTCATGAAATTTTCGAATCGTTTCTTACTCCTCTGCTTGTTCTATATATTTATTTTGTCGTTTCTTTTTGAAAATGATTGTTCTTTCTAGAGAAAACGGTTTTTTAAACCCGAATCTTTCAAAATAGTGTCTGATGTCTTATATATGTATCTGCTAAATTATGGCTCATTTATTAACGGACTTACAATTATTTGCTATAAATTTTCGCAACAGAAACATTTTTCATCGTTAGGCTTCCTTATATTTGATTCAAAAACAATAACGTTGAAAAAGGGTATAATAATTGATTTCCAAATACCAAAAAAGTTTTCAATCAATGTCTCGTTGCCTAAATTTTAAACTACCAGAATATTTATTATCTTAAATTGTATGACTTTTTGAATAAAATTTAGTCAACTGATTCCTAGATTTTTATGTATATAATATATTTTGTTGCACACTTGTGTAGATAAGTTTTTGAATTTCTATTTATAGATATATAAAAAATATAAAAAAGTGGTACCGTCATGGTATGAAAAGTAAATTTAGTTAATTGGTACAAAATCAAAATAGCCCTTTTCCATCCCTGAAGTCAACTCTTGTTTGCAGAAACACTTGAATAAAACATGTTCGATTACCACACGGACAATTAAGCAAACGATGCGTTCGCCGATATGATACTGGTTTCATTCAACAATCTCTTTTGCTGCGTTGTCAAAAGATAATAAAAACTTTCATGTATGATGTCAGTAAAAGATGTTCTATCTCGAGTCGTCTCATATATACTTGTATGAAGCGTTCATCACTACTTTGTATCGTTCTATTAGAAACATAAAAAAATCATGTATGTACATTAGGGCGTCTCGAAAAAAAAAGTTCGCCGTACACCACAGAATATAAAGTATTGTTGTAAGGCAATTTTGAAAAAAAAATTTTTAATTTTTTTTGCCGAAAGTAGGGGTCGCCAAACCACATTTTTCGTTATATCTTCGACATTTATAGTCCTATCTCAAGGTGTGATATATCGATGTTTTCGTCTTGAGGAGGCCAATATTTTGATTTAATAGTCATTAACCTCAAATATCTCATTCTAGTATTTACCTACCAGATCTCAGTTTCTACCACCCTAATGTACCACCCTATTGTCAGAAAATTAAAGCCCGCAAAAAATCATTAAACTTTTGTTAAAGAAGTTTTTCGATATTTCCAACAGAACTGTTAAAAAATACAATTTATGTTTTTTGCCGAATGTAGGGGTTACCTTTTTGAGTATTTTTGTCAGATTTTCTGTATTTACTGTCGGATCTCACAGTGCGATATATCGATGTTTTTGTCTCGAGGAGGCCAATGGTCATCTTTAATATTCATTGACCTCAATATAACCGTTCTAATAGTTAAGGCTGTTCTTATGAAATATTTCCATAATTCCGGTAGATCTATAAGAAAAAAATTCATGTTTTTTGTCGAGCCTAGGAAATGTGATTTTAAATTGATTTGAAATTGATTTGAAATTTTTCGTACAAAATTTTATACCCGGAAATCCATCTTTCGGTTAGACGTTAACGGGAGATTAAGTAAATTCGAGTTAGTTTAAATCCTCTAATAATGGAAGTAGTACCGTTATTACTCTCATAGTTTATTTATTTTTGTATCTGTTGGAATTATCAATATTTAATCGTGTCGTGTCAAGAATTAATTTAAATAAACTAAAAAATGTCTTTTACTATCAGTGAATTAAAGAACACTAAATTACCAACTAAGGGTGATGTTATTAATTTCTTTTTACATCTTCGGCATAACGCTGGTAGAATTCGAAAGCTGGGTGCTTTTAAACAAGAAGTATTGAGAGGTATCATCATTTTGTGGCAGCGCGCAGGCATTCCAGTAATGTCGGTAAGTGGTGTTCGTACGTTCAGACGGCTATAACAAGATTTTGTCTGCGCGAAATGAAGCAGCAGTAGGCATTCGTCAAATGTACGGTGCACAAGTTAAAAATTTCATAGACTTCGAAAGTGACTCATATTACCATATGATCAATTGGACCAAATTTGAATTGACTGAGCCGCCGTGCTTGCAGTTCTATATGCAAGACCAGCTGGAAGCATTACAGTTTTCAAAAGAAATAATCGAGATACCAGGTAGCACAAGAAAAACAACTTTGTTTGATAGTTTTGTTGACTAACCTTAATTAATTTCACAGAATATCCGTGCCATTCTCAAAACACCGAGCGTTTTGTTCATGTAGTACATGAGTCTGCCATGGCTGTTACCGATGAGCAACGCCTAGGCCACATTTTTTCCAAGCTCGAAAGTCGTGAAAAATATAGCCAACTTGGGTCATTTCAAAATATGATTAAATAAAATTGTTTTAATATACACAGATCTTTGAATTTTTATTGTATTGGTACAGATATTATGGTAAGTTCGAAAAGAGTGTATCACTATTTAAAAAAGAAGATACTAGGCAAAAACATCGATATATAATACTATAAAATCCGACTGTGAATACCGAATATATGATAACTGTTTAAAAAGTCAACCCCTACATTCGGCAAAAAACATAAATTATATTTTTTTAACACTTCTGTTGGAACTATCGAAAAACTTCTTTAACAAAAGTTTAATGATTTTTTGCGGACTTTAATTTTCTGCTATTAGGGTGGTACATTAGGGTGGTAGAAAATGAGATCTGGTGGGTAAATACTAGAACGGGATACAAAATACCATTGACTATTAAAGCAAAATTGGTCTCTTTGATACAAAAACATCGATATATCACACTTTGAGATCCGACTGTAAATGCCGAAGATATAACGAAAAATGTATTTTGGCGACCCCTACTTTCGGCAAAAAAAATAAAAAAATTTTTTTTTGAAAATGTCTTACAACATTACTTCATATTCGGTGGTGTACGGCGAACTTTTTTTTTCTTGCCTATATGGCGAGACGCTCTAATGTACATGTATATGAAATGTACACAAGTTCACTTGTTTATTGTGCGGATCATTTAAATTTTAAAATACAGTCGAATCCTCTTTAGCGCAACACGCCTTACTGAAAAAAATCGGATTACTGAAAGCGATGCAAGTCCCCGCACTGATTTTAAACGCAGCTAGTCTTATTCACTTTAAAGCGACACATCGCCTTACTGAAAATATCGTATTACTGAAAACCAAAAGCAAGCCCACAACTATGTTTTGTATGAAACTTACTTCGCTGTAGTGAAAAAATAAACAATAACAAATTTATTTGTTAGAAGTCGATTGCATAACTTTAGGCTGAAAAAATTGTGCATGTTTTGTCCGTTAAAATATTAAATGGAAAAATGTATTTGTCCTTTTCGGTCTTACGAACTTTATTGTATTTTTCTATTTCTAGCCACTTGGCTAGACATTTTCGAGGAATTCGTGAAAAATTTCAACAACAAAATGAATAATTCTATGAATAATTTTTTTATAAATAAAATTTTTACGTTAAATTGACGTAAAAAATATATACAGATTTGATATAAAAAATATTGTTTTACTGATTTTAAGCAGTAGCTTAACTGTAAAAAATTTCAGTAATCCGAACTACGTCTTAGAGAAAAAATCGGATAACTGAAAACAATTTGGTTTTGGTTATTTCCAAAAAGTGGAGTCGACTGTAAAGCTAAACATTTTTTAATCGAATTTCCGTGATATTAGTAGTATTTTCTATACAAAACCGTAAAAAGTACATTATTTTTGCCTTAAGATAATCCGGACCCATAAATCCTGAGCATGTCCGTATTACTGAGTGTCCGGATTACAGATGTTAATTTTTTTACCTGCATACATACATAATTCAAAAAATATAAACTTAATCAATTTTATATTTATTTATCAAATTTTTTATTAAAAAGAGAATATAGTTCAATAAATGTTAAGTATATATGTAGTACATATATGAAACGAAAATTCATAATATGTTAGACATAAATTCTCTTAAAGCAGCACTATTTTTTTTATCGAACATGGTCGATTTCTTTTCGCCAAACTTGTCTGCAATACATCTTAATGATTTGCCTGTGACTAATTCATCCAATAGTTCACACTTCTTTCTTATTCTTAAACTTTTATGTGATCTCTTGCTATTACTATTCATTCACCTTTATTGTGTTTGGCGTTTTTCACCTTCAGATTCAAAATTTTGTAATAGATTAAAGAAAATTTAGCTTTTTGTCTTTAAGCTCTTACAATTTGTCGAATTTTCAGGCGTTAAACGCCAAACACAATAGCGGTGATTGTTTTACAATGGTCAGTTATATAAAGAAATTTTTAAAAATATTTATAGCTTAAACTTTAATAAGTTTTGCAAACCTATGTCAACAAAAACACTCAACTAACTAAAGCAAAATTGCAAAAATTCCACGCGAAGACGAATACTACAGTAAAAACTTCCGTTATTATACAAAGAGTATAACATGAATGAAACAAAAAAATATAAATAAAGTTACTGTCCGTATTATAGAGTAAAAAAAGTGGTACTGTCCGGTTTGTAGCAGTGTCCGGATTATATGTGTCCGTAAAATCGCGTGTGCGGATTATTGGGATAGCACTGTAATGTGTTTTAAGGTAATATTAACACTATAACGTTTAAAATCTATTCGTATTAATGATAATTTTATATTAGGTATCAGGTTTGT
Source organism: Linnaemya tessellans (assembly GCA_951800035.1). Taxonomy (NCBI): domain Eukaryota; kingdom Metazoa; phylum Arthropoda; class Insecta; order Diptera; family Tachinidae; genus Linnaemya; species Linnaemya tessellans. The sequence goes on from OX637532.1 coordinate 86,692,133, forward strand.
AAAATTTTACCATGATTTTGAATTAACATTTTGTGATGCTAGTTTAACGTTCCCTTTTTTTCTGTGTGTATCGACTGAATTTCAACTACATGACCCCCCTGAGCTGAAGGCTGCATCCGCTCTTGTGGATAATATTTGTCATTGCAGAAAACCCTTTACGAAAACCATGTTGAAGTGGTGACAATAAGGAAAAAAATTTGATGATTAAGACTATCAACCATACATTCTTCAAAAAGTTTTGGAATTACACTCAGTTTCGCTATTCCTCTGTAGTTGCTTATTTCAGATTTATTTCCTGCTTTAAACAAAGGGATTTTCGCAAACATCGGGAAAGTGACCACAGTTTACGGATTAAACATAATGGACAATGGAGTTAGTAAAGCAGAAGCACAGCTAATTATGTCGCAACTTGGAATGCCATCAGGACCACTCATATGAGACGATTTAACACTTTTTACTCAATTTAAAATATGAGAGATAATATATATATATATATATATATATATATATACATATATATATATATACATATATATATATATGTATATATATATATATATATATATATATATATATATATATATATATATATATATATATATACTTATATATAATTAAAATAACTACTTCTGTAGTTTTTGAGTCTTTATATAAAACTGAATCTTAAAAGTATCTTAATCACAAATCAAGCTTACAAATTAACAAATTGAATCAGTGGTGACAAAGAACATAGTGCATAGTAAGGACATTTACTGCTACTACAATTGTAACAGTAGAAGTTTGTTTGTTTAAAAAGATATGTTTAAACTTAAAATTTAAATTAAAAAAAATGCGCAAAAGTTTGTTTCTAACAGTTTGTGGGAACGGAAATAAAATGATAATAAACATAATATTACATGCATGTGATTTCCCCACCCGGAGTGTTTGCAGTCCGGGTAAATGGATCGGGGTAATCTTTTAATTTTAGTTCTATTTTGTTCTCTTCCTTTACAACATTTTTCTTTTATAGTTAGGAATACACTAACAGTTAACATTATTAACAGTATAAAGATCAAGTTTATAGTAGAGCCTTGGGTTTTTTTTATCTTGGACCAACAGGGGATCATCCCCCTGAGTGCATTTCGCTGGAAGTAGAAAAGAGGGGAAGGTATTGACGGGACAGATGAAAAAGGATGAGAAGATAAATAATTTTTTGTAGATATTTTCAAACCTTTTAATACTTTGCCGGCGAATTTTTTGATACAGGACCGACGTAGGAGGGTGCTGTTACTCTGCTTTTTAGTGCATGATATTGTCAGTCGCTACCAATTATGTTCAGTAACCAGTGCTATGCCTTCATCATTATTCTTAAATTCTATGTATTCAATGATTTCTCTATTCTTAATATTTTGGAAATGAAGTTCTTCTAACAAACTTTGTAAAGTTTACACAATTCAAAGGTATAATAAATCCATCATAAAATTTATCAAACAAATTCTCAAAGACAAATTCTTTTATTTTAATTGTACAATTAACAAATTTAATTATATTATCCTTTAAAAGAATATGACTGATCATTACAATTGTGATATATTTTAGTAAATTCAATTAATTTTGTTATTACAACGCCTGTTTTAATTTCTTTAATTATTGGAATGTTATTTATTTTAAGTTTAAACCCATTATTCTCCTGGAAAGAATCTCTTATGCAGTTATCAACATGAACTAAATATAAGGTTTTTCTTTAAAAGGTAAAATGAGGACTCTAAAATATTTTTTTGCTGTAAATGTAATCTGAAGTAAAACAAGTAAAAACGTTATATTCGACCGGGTCGAATCTTAAATACCCTCCAAATATTTAGTAAGTAAATTTAAAATGTTTAACTTGGTGGGACAGAGTTCCTTTATATAATATCGTACGTCAACGCCCACTAAAGGGAGCGGCTTTCAAAACTAGACAATATCATGTTTTCCACATACGAATGTATGGGCATTGCTAGACCGTCTTAGACTTCATCACTGATCAAAAATATATATGTAGTTTTTGGGGTCCAATTCTCTTTGGAGGGTATAAAAACTGTATTTTGGCGGGGTCGCTCTGGCATGGGTTGTGGGGGAGACATTTCACCTTTGTCACATGACTCTAAAAATACTTGGGATAATTGTATAAAAAATTAATTTTTGTTTTTGGATGGGTCGTTTAAGGGGCGAAGGGAGTGGAGGGGGTAGGGCAGAAACACGAAGTCATAAAACTCTAAAAACAAATGCTTGGGATAATTATATACAAAATTTAAAAATTTTTTTTATAGGGTCATTTATGGCCATAGGGGGAGGAGGGGGTAGGGCAGAAACTCGCAGTCATAAAATTCTAAAAATAAATGCTCTGGATAATTATATACAAAATAAATTTCTTTTTTTTGTATAGGGTCGTTTAGTGGGCAAAGGGGGAGGAGGGGCTAGGGCAGAAACACGCAGTCGTAAAACTCGTAAATAAATGCTTGAGATAATTATATACAAAATAAAATTTTTTTTATAGGGTCATTTAGGTGGTGAAGGGGGAGGAGGGGGTAGATCAGAGTAGTACCAGGTTACGTTTCAGCTTCGTCATTGAAGCTTAAAAATTTTATTTTTAAGGAATGTAGGCTTAAGTAAAACACTTTGTTAAATTTTTACACTATTTTTGCATATACATAATAACGCCCACTAAAGGGGGCGGGGTAAAAAAAATATTATTTTTTATTTTATGACCCCAAGTTTAACGCGTTGGACTGTATTTGACATAAAAATATATCATTTGCTTAGCAAAATGATATCTGGATTTATTTGATAGGTTTCAATTTCAAATGCTTTTGATCTTACCAACAGCATCAAGATGATAAAAGTTAAGAATTCCATTCTGCAAAAAATCATTAAATCTGTTGTTTGACTCTTCGCTTCATTTCTCCTGTTGCTAGTATCTACAACATAATTACCGTCTTTCCTAAACTGAGAAAGTCTTTTATATTTAGGACTATATTTCTGTATGTTTGTGTTGCGTACGACTGTGTCAGTCCGGTCAATATCTTCAGTTCTATTTTCATTTAGTCTATTTATTATACCCTCCAAAAAAGAATTTGGAGGGTATATTCACTTTGTCATTCCGTTTGTAACGCATCCAAATATCCATCTCAGACCCCACAAAGTATATATATTCTTGATCAGTGATGACATCTAAGACGATCTGAGCATGCCCGTCCGTCCGACTGTGGAAATCACAATTCAGTCCAAACGAAAAGAGCTAGACTCTTGAAATTTGGTATAAATATATTTTGAAGCTTAGAGCAGGTTAAGTTCGGAGATGGGCTAAATCAGGAAAGAGGGAAAAAAGTTCCCCTAAGAAGAACTAAACCAACCCAGAAAAAACAACATAATTTTTAAAGTTTTTTGGTTATTTTGTTAAGCCAATGATATATTTTTATGTAAAATAGGATCCAACGCCTTAAACTTGGAGCCATAAAATAAAAAATGGATATTTTTGGACCCCGCCCACTTTAGTGGGCGGTATTATATGCAAAAATAGCATAAAAATTTAACAATTTGTTTTACTTAAGCCTGTATTCCTTAAAAATAACATTTTTAAGCTTTAATGACCAAGCTGAGACGAAACCTGGTACTACTCTGCCCTACCCCCTCCTCCCCCTTCACAACCTAAATGACGCGACCACAAAAAAAAAAATTTTAATTCTGTATGCAATTGTCCCAAGAATTTATTTTTTGAGTTTTATGACTGCCGATTTCTGCCTTACCCCTCCTCCCCCTTTGCCCTATAAATGACCCCACAAAAAAAAAATTAATTTTGTATACAATTATCCCAAGCATTTATTTTTAGAGTTTTATGACTTCCTATTTCTGCCCTACCCTTCCTCCCCCCTTGCCCCCTTAATGACCCTACAAAAAAAAAAATTTTTTTTTTAATTTTGTATACAATTATCCCATGCATTTATTTTTAGAGTTTTATGACTATATGTTTCTGCCCTACCCCCTCCTACCCCTTTGCCCCTAAGTGTCCCTATAAAAATAAATAATTTTGTATTTAATTATCCCAATAATTTATTTTTAGAGTTTTTGACTGCCTATTTCTGCCCCCCTACCCCTTTGATCCCTAAATGACCCTATAAAAAATTATTTGTAGTTTTGTTCATTATTATTCCAAGCATTTATTTTTAGAGTTTTATCACTGCCTGTTTCTGCCCTACCCCCTTCCCCCTTTGCTCTGTAAATGACCCTATAAAAAAATAAAAAATGTTATTTTGTATGTAATTATCCCGAGCATTTATTATTAGAGTTTTATGACAAAGGTGAAATGTTTCCCCCACAGCCCTTGCAAGAGCGACCCCGCCAAAATACAGTTTTTGTACCCTCCAAAGAGAATTGGACCCTATAAAGTAAATATGTATATTCTGGATTAGTGATGAAGTCTAAGACTGTCTAGCAATGCTTATATTTTCGTCTGTGGACAACATGATATTGTCTATTTTTGAACACCGCCCCCTTTAGTGGGCGTTGGCGTACGATATTATATAAAGAAACTCTGTCCCACCAAGTTAAACATTTTAGATTCACTTACTAAATCTTTGGAGGGCATTTAAGATTTGAACCGGTCGAATATAACGTTTTTACATGTTTTTAAAGTCTTTTCTTTCCTAAATTGTTCAGAAAGCTGTTGAATTTGCTCCCTATCAAAATTTTTCTCAAGAAAATCGATTGAGCGTAGTTTAGAGTATAGTGTTATTGTAAATTTTAATTATCCTATGTAGTTAGTCTTCAGTATCTTCATCTCTTGCTGTTATATCAGCTGATATAATTTGGATATGTTCATTTTGTGTGACATGTAGGCGTTCAATATCTGCATTACCTGTTTTGTGGTGGGCTGTTGCTAAATGAGTGTCGATATTATTTTCGCTTAAAAACAATTTAACGGATTCATGAAGCATACATTGTCATAGTTTTCTCATTTTCCCTAAAAATCTTATTCTTTCCTTGAGTGCAGCAAGTATAGACATCCATGTTCTGATCTTTAATAATACTCAATGCTTCGTCCCTATCTGTAATTTCAATCAATATTTTCGTAGCTTTCAAACTTCTATTATTGGAAAACTATTGAACATTTTGAAGTTTTTCAAAAAGTTGGTCGTCTTCGCAATAAACATCTTTTAGTACATTTTTCAAAATCTCCACTATATTGCTATTATTAGTTATTGTTATAAAAATTTTTACTTTTCTATGCTTAATTTGCATGATAAATTTTTCTGTAGACCCCTTGCCGAAATACGGTTGATTTTTATACATATTTATTGGCTTCTCCGTAATATACATATATACAACATGAGCTGTCTTCTGGTGCGCTATGTACAGTCGCTATATTTGAACTATTGTCATTTATGTCTTCTTCTTCTGAAGTTATCTCGTTACTATTGATTTCTAGATTTGGTAATCTTGATAATCCATCTGCTAAATTTTTTTTTTATCTTGGACCAGCACTCAGGGGATGAACCCTATATATGCAATGCATTGCGGCGGAACTGAAAACGAGGGGATAGTATTGAGGGGACAGATTAGGAAAGATGAGAAGATAGATAGTTGTTTTTGTAGATATTTCAACCTTTTACTTCGCCGGCTAATTTTTGCTACAGGGCTGACGAAGGTGGGTGCTGTTACTCTGCTTTTAGTACATGATAGTGTCAGTCGCTGCCAATTATGTTCAGTGACCAGTGACTATGCCTTCATCATTGAAACAGGCTGGCAACACTAACACAACCACGCACTAATGCTGATCAGAAGACATTTGTTTTGCCTTTAACGTGAACAGTCATAATCGAATTCATTTTAATTTAATTTTCCATCGTTTTAGTTTGAGATTTGGCTTCTTCAATGAATCCAGCCAAACCAAAGCTTTGTGATCGGTTTTAATAGTAAAATTTCGACCCCATAAGTACCGTCTAAAGTACTTTGTTGATGGTACTATAGCGAGCATTTATTTTTCAATAGTTGAGTACCTACGTTCATGCTCATTCAATGCTCTACTATAATATGAAACAACATTTTCTTTCTGCATTAAAATAGCACCGATCGCAAAGTTTGATGCGTCTGTGATTAGAATGAATTTTTTAGAATAATTAGGATAGATTAGAATTGGGTGGTTCATAAAGAGTTTTTTTTAAGTTTCCTAAATGCGTTAATGCAGTCGTTGTCAGATGTGTCTACTTTTACTCCTTTCTTTTCATATGATAGGCTATTTTGGAGTAATCTTTAATGAATTTTCGGTAGTAACCGGTATTTCCCAAAATTTATTTTATATTCTTTTCTGTTTTAGGTAGCTCTATTTTCTGGATTGGTTCTACTTTCTGAGGATTTGGTTTGATACCATTATCAGTAACCAAATGTCCTAAAAATTCGTTTTGTATCTTAAGAGTAACTTCACTCAAACATTGAAGTATTAGCCTAAGATGTCGAAATTACCAAAATGTCGTCTAAGTAAACGACGCAAAATGTTGTTAATATAGTCTGCAAGGACGTTTTTCATCATTCTCTGAAAGGTGGCGGGGGAGTTTTTTTTAGCCCAAAGGATATCCAAAGCATCCAGCTCTATTTTGTGAAAGTCTTGGCAAGATCAGTCGTGGTAAAATAACAACATCGTCGTAATTTGTCGAACATGTCCTCCATATTTGGCATGGGTAATTTATCATCGATTGATATAGCATTGAGCTTTCTATAATCCACTACTATACGCCATTTCTGAACATTTGAATTGTCCTTGTTTTTAGGAATATAGGTGCGTTGTATGGGCTATGAGAAGGACTAATAATTCCTTGCTTTAACATTCCCTGTACATGTTTGCCAACTTCTTCCTTATGTATCTGAGGATACCTGCATAATTGTGTATTGATTGGAATGTCGTTTCTAGTTTGAATTTTGATTTCATTAGTGAAAGTCATGTCATCACCTTCTCTATAAACTGTGTTGGAATTTATCGAAAGTAAATTTCTCAATCCTCTTATTTCTTTATCGTTAAGATGGTCTATTTTTATGTGTTGCATTAAGTATCTTGTTTGTATCCCATATCTAGATTATTCATTGAATGGCTGTAATACCCTTCCTCTTTTCTATTAAAAAACAACTTGATTATGCTATTATCGGTTGAAATAATTCGTTATCTATAGAAAATATTAGCGTTAAGGCTGACCAAAATATTATTTCCTATGAGTCCATCGAATGTATCAGCGAAATTGTATTCTAAAAATTCTACATAGAAATTTTTCAGGGCGAACTCCTTAAAAAGTGGTATGGTGCATTTTTTCTTAATTCTAATATCGTTGTTGCATGCTTTAAGGGTTATATTTACTGGGGACTTCCATTTTTCACTACATACTCCCGGATTTATTATACTAAATTCAGCACCTGCTTCTATTATAAATCTAGGTTTTCTAATTGGATATTTTACGACTATTTAGGGTATGTATCCATAGGTTCATCCATTTGATTTTTATAGTTTCTGTTGATTTTTATAGCGGCTGTCCAAACAAATTGCCTTGTCGTGGTTGTGAACTTCTTGGCCAAACAATTTCTTTATTGAAATTTTCCCGATTGCTTCGAGAAAAATAAGAAAAAACAACAAAACAACAAGCAATAAACAGTGCATTTCTCACCACCAGTGACGACACCCCATACCAGTGTTGGCACTATGAACCACTATGGGATAATGGAAGTGGACCAGACCAGGGCTTTTATGACCTGTGTTTCTGCAGTGTTATCCATCCCTCTTCCCATAAATAAAATAAAATAAAAACTCTATTTTATTGGTGCGGTGTACTGATAGCGGCTGGATCATTCACTAGTGAAGGCATAACACTGGCTAGTGAATGGTCACTGCAGTTGTTGTCATTGCATCGTATTCGCTAATCTGGAGTTTGGATTTCGGTTTTTTTCTCTCATCTTGTGATGGTAGGTAAGTTTAGAATCGACTTCTGTAGCATACGTGGGTTAAGAGCCAATTTCTTTTCTGTATATGCTCACGTTTGTCTCCATCGGCCGGATGTTTTCGCCTTAAGTGAAACCCAGGTACATGAGGATGCTGATCCACAGGATTTTCATTTGCCCGGGTATCACCTCCTGTCTCTTTTTATTCTTCATAGGGGGCTTGCAATAAATGTATGTAATGAAGTTGTTCTGTATAGAAGTCCAAACGCGGAAAGAGATGCTACCATACATGGCGTCGATACTCTTTCCGACTCCATATCGAAGATTCTTGATAGTTGTCCGAGCAGTGAAATTGTTGTTGCTGGGGATTTCAATGTTCATAACACATCTTGGCTTCGCCATTCGAGCCACACAACCTCAGAGGGCCAATTTGCTGAGTTGTTCGCCGCGCACAATCACCTTGTCCAATTAGTTAATGAACCAACACATATTCCGTGTGTTGAAGAGCACCAACATAATACGCTTGATCTTTTTCTAACTTCACATCCTGAAAAGTATGAAGTTACCGTCAATGCACCTCTCGGTAACTCGGATCATTGCACCATTTCCGCAACCTTTCCGTTCTTCAAATTTCGCAACGTTTCGCGCGCAGCCACGAAGCGTAGTAAATATATTTACGAAAAGGGTCGTTGGGCCGGGCTCAAAATGGTTGAAAACACAATTCTACTGCGGATGAAAGCTTTTATTCCCTGTAAGCAAATTTCCGTTAAACCTAGGGCGAAGTCTTGGTTTAACCAGGCATGTAAAGATGAGTTGCGATCCAGAGAGGAAGCATTCAGTACTTGGCGTAATAACAAAAATGCCTATACTGATTTGCTACGCAAGAAGGCGAGATCTTCGTGTGCCAAAGTTTTCAGACGCGAAAAAGGCTTTATACGAGAAGCGTATTCGCACTAGAATTCTCACTGCCCCCAGGGGTAGTAAGAGTTTTTGGTCATTCATCAAAAGTGTTAAGGAAAGTGCGAGGAATGACCAAATATTTACTGACTCGGTTGATAAAGCTGAAATATTTGCAGGTAACTCTCACTTGCTTGATAGCTCTCAATCACTCCCCGCGCTCGATAGAGTATCCGTAACTATGCCTAAGATATTTTTTCGACCGCGTGCAGTTAAAAGGGTTCTTGCGGGACTCAGCACAAGGAAGTCTCCTGGGCCGGATGGAATCCCTGCACTGGTTCTCAAGCAGGGCTCTTCGACGTTAGCACGTCCATTAGTCAAACTTTTCAGTACACTATACCACTCCGGTAAATTTCCAATGTGCTAGAAGGTTGCTAATGTAACGCCAATCCCCAAAAAGGGAGTGGCTAATAACCCTGAAAATTGCCGCCCGATTGCAATATGTTCTGCTATATCGAAGGTGATGGAAGCTATGCTTAACTTCCATCTTGTGAAATATCTGGAGTCCAACAGTTTACTAAACGACCGCCAGTATGGTTTCCGCAGAGGCCGCTCTACGGATGACCTATTGGCCCTTCTCTCGGAAAACTGGTGTAGTTCCATACACCGTTTTGGCGAAAGTAAAGTGGTGGCTCTAGATATTTCTAAGGCGTTCGATATTGTGTGGCATGGAGCACTCCTGTCCAAACTTATTGCATTTGGTGTCGGAGACACCTTCTCTCGGTTTATATTGAGCTTCCTCAGGGATCGCCCTATACGAGTTGTTATAGAAGGGATCTCATCCGATGAGTTCTCAGGGGTACCGCAGAGCTCCGTTCTTTCTCCTACACTATTTCTAATTTTTCTTAACGATCTACTTTCCCAAACTTCCTGTCCTATTTACTTTTTCGCAGATGATAGCAGCCTTTCGCATTCTTATTCATTTAGCTGCAGGACGTCAACGTCTTAAATCGAGACGAGGAGGCAGTTTATGAATGACGTTCTGGATAGTGACCTCGCGAAGATTTCCGAATGGGGTCAGGCAAACAGGGTCGATTTTAATGCCCGTGAGACCCAGTGTTGTATGCTTACGCATCGACGTACGTCTGACCATTCTGCTTCATCTGTTTCTATGGGTGGTGTAAGTATTATGGAGTCAGGGGCTCTTGATGTTCTGGGCATGAAAGTGCAGTGTGATGTCAGATGGACGGAACATGTCTTTCAGGTCGCAAAAGAAGCATTCAAGTGCCTTGGCTTCTTAAGACGGTGCAAGAGATACTTCACCCCTTCTGATCTTCTTAATATTTACACCACTTACATCCGACCGAAGATGGAATACAACTCTCATGTTTGGGCCGGTGCTTCAAAGTCTATTTTGAAGTTACGCGACCGCGTTCAGGAGAGGGCGATGAAACTCATCGGAGACAGTAGGGTAGCCAACTCTATTGACTTTCTTGAGCATCGTCGCAATGTGGGGTGCGTATTGCTGTTCTATCGTTAGTATAATGGCAGGTGCTCTGGTGCAATTAGGGAACTTGTTCCTGAAACCCATTATTTCTTGCGCTCAACTCGTTTTTCATCAAAAGCACATGCGTTTGTGGTCGATATTCCAACAAATCGCACTATGCATTACAGAGAAAATTCATTTTTTGGCCGAACGGTCCGTATGTGGAACAAACTACCTACAGATGTCTTCCCCGCCACCTACAATTTGAGGGAGTTCAAGTCGAATATCCACAGACACTACTCTCTTTATCCTTCTTCCCAAAATCTATTTTCCTAGTTCCAGCGCAATGCAGTGCTGGTCCGACTCCTAAAAAAAAAAAAATATCCTGAATTATAATGCACTGGTTGATTTTTCCTGTAACTATTGTTGTTATTATTTTGAAACTGTTTCTTATTGAAGCGGTTTGTACTATTAGAAAAAAGTCCGTTAAATTTCAAGTAACCATTTTCTTTAATTATAGAATAGGCGTCAGCAATTGTGGAGGGATTTCAACATATAACTATTCCTTTAACTGATTCAGGTAAATTTTGTTTAAAGCCGTCCAAAACTAAATTTTTATAGCTTGTAGAACTAAAGGCTCATTTAGTTTATTATAGAAATTTTCTATATCGTATGCGCATCGGTACAAAGTTATCTCGTCTAAAATTCTTTCTTTTGGTTCGTAATCCCTAATAAGCATTGTTTGCAATTCCATCCATGTCTATACCTGCCCGTTCCTAGCCAGAGAGTCCCTAGCTCTAACTACTAATCGATCCTCAATGTAGTATAACAAAATTTTTTTTAATTCCACCGTTAGGGGTTCCATTATAGATGATAATGCTTCGATTCTTTTGACAAAATTTGGCAGATCAGAAGTGTTGCCATTAAAAGGTTGAATTGCACAAATTCATTTTCTCGCCAATTCAAATTCAGCCATTTTCTTATTTTTTATTAAAAAGCAACCTCTTAGTAAAATAGTTAGGAACTGTATGTGCGAGAACAATTAAAATTGTCAAATTTGGCAATTAAATTTTAAAATTTTGAAATTTTAATTGCCAAATTTGTGTTAATGTGTTTTTTTTTTGTAATTTGATACTTTAATGTGTGTGTGTGTGTGTATTTTCCCACGGTTAAATAGGGATGTTCACATTGTTGTTGTTTAATTTTTTTTATTTTTTATAATGTTGGGGTAGGCGTGGGAATTTTTGTCTGTCCATATGAGACCTTGGGAGTTTTTGTCTGTCCGTATGAGACCGTGGGAATTTTTGTCCGTCCATATGTGAGGGTAGTTTGGTGGAGGGGTGCTGTAGTAACCAAAATGAGTTTGTATAAGTGAGCGTGAGACCGTGGGAATTTTTGTCTGTCCATATAAGAGCTTGGGAGTTTGTGTCTGTCCATATGTGACCTTGGGAATACATGTCCGTCGGTATGTGAGCGTGGGAATTTCTGTCTGTCCATATGTGAGCGTAGGAATTCAGTCTCTACATGGGTGCTATGGCCTAATAGAAAATAAGAAATTTTTAGTATCTGACACAACATTTTTTAGGAAGTACAATATCTCAAAAGTGTTGTATAAATGGATGGCCCTAATGTTTGTGGTTCGTTTCTTCTTGCTGGAGTGAGATGTCTTTTTTATTTTTAAGCTTGTTTTTAATTTTGGTGTGTGTTTACTTAAGATATTTTTAATTTTGGTGTGTGTTTACTTAAGATATTTTGTCCAGCAGTTCAGTTATTTCTTTTTTGTGTGCAATGCTTGAGTGTGGGGGAATAATTTGATTATTCTGATCTTGAAGACGTTGTGAAAAAAAAATTACTATTGCATAAATATTGAATCTGATATTTTGTTTATGACGATCATCGATGGATTTTATTTGGGGATCTGGATGGTGGTGCGATTTCTGTATTTTGTAGAATATGAATATTTATGCTATGTTTAAGTGTGTGTGTGTGTGTGTTTATGTGTTCTGAGTGGCGATTGGAATGTCTGCCTGTCAGACAGGCTGTGTGTGTAACGATTGGTGAGTCTGTATGACAGTCCGCTTTTTTGCTTCCCTGGATTTAGCGCAGGTGGGTCAGTATGAAATGAAATAAATTTGTAGATATTTATGTACGCATATACATACAAACAAATAATAAGCGTTTATTCGTTGTGCCCAAATATTCCCTTGACCATTTGAATGAATGAACCATTGTGTTTGTTTGTGTGTTCTCTGAAATAAATATGTATGTAGGTTTTTATTTGAAATAAAAGACATTTATTTTAATTTTTATAAGCATTTATTTAAAAGTTTGTTAACATTTTCATTTTTAAGTAAAATTGCATTCCTTAAGGCACAAACACCATAGTCGTGATAGCTACAATAGAGATATGTTGAATGCTTAGTTTCCATTTGTTTAAAATTAATGCAGCCAATGTCTTCAATGTTATAAACTGTTTGATGAATCATTTTTTCTAGCCATATTTTCTTCTCTCCCCCCTTAACATATATTTGCGAATTTCTTATATTAGATTTTAAAAACTTGCAAACGCTTTGAAATGAGACTGATCCATCATTCCAGTTAATATGATGATAGTTTTTTGTTAACCAAACTGCTGCTCCCTGTTTTTTGACCGATAAACATGCGAAATCAAAAGGAGGTTTTATGATGAAATTGAGGCATTCGTTGTTGCTGAAAACTACAGCTAGTTCTTTTGCGATGAAGTCATTTGAATTATTTTTGAAACCTTGCAAGTCTACAAAAACAATATCACCATCCATGTTATTTAATTTATAAGACCTTCCGGACTTGACCTTTTATTGGTATGTATTCTATTACGCGGTCATGAATAAGAACGCAGTAAGCTGATGTCGTTGCTGGAATATTTGTTGCTGTTTCAAATTCAATTTTTATATCAATCGGTCCGGTATTGACTGATTCGTTCTGATAGCTTACATCTACTACAATAATTGGAGCGTCGTCTTTAAACTCCTGGGCAGTTAATAATGGTTGATGCTCATTCATATAGTAGCTTTGTTGAAATCTTACATACATATCATATAGAATTGCATACCGTACATTTTTAAATTTTATGTTAAGATCATCATATGGGTAAGAGGTTGAATTTATATGTACTTTTAAATTAGTGAGGTCACAGTGAACAAATTTGTTATCTCGTTGAAATGCGACCAATACAAAACGTGGTCGCTCTTTACTTGCAGCTAATTTAACATTCCAAATATGACTTGTTCCTGTATTCAATTGTGGATGCATATGACAATCCCAGCTACGAAATGCCATCGGTATAGAAGCACCATTGTTAATAATTTTAATCATATTCAACTTGCTCTGATCAGATAATTGTACGTGTGGAATTCTCCAGGAGATGAGTGAAATTGTAAGTTTCGATTTTTCAGTAGAAACGCTCGAGTGTACAAGAGCTTCATCATTTTTATTACGCAAGAGTATCAATTCATGCTTTCCATTAAGTATAACTTTGTTGTAGTCTTCAGCAAATCCCAAAAGCATTTTTAGTGGTACATAAAAATTAAAATGCCCATTCTTAAGATTCAAATCATCAGTTTTATGCCATCCACCATTTTGCATTACAACGCTTTGAGTTGGTGATAGAGATACCAAATATTTTATTGTGGTTGTTGTTCCTAAATACCTTGTATGATCGATTTCAATACCATTAAGCTCATAGCGGATTTCATCAAATAGATGTGCAACAAAGTTGTTTTTCAATTTAAAATTTTCTGAAAATTTTACAGTTTTTTCATCTACAACGAAACCTTCCACATATATATAGCTCTCACTAGGTAACACGTACAAATCTTGATTTTGTATTGAGATTCGAATCTCATCATTATTATTGTACGATTGTAGATATGGTAGGTAGGTATGATAGTCCTTTTTTATTATATTTTCGTCAGACAACGGCTTATCCAATACGTTTATTATTGAGCTCATTTTGTTTTCAGTTTGAAATTCAAAGACTTGAGAAAACTTTTGTTTGTTGTTGTAAGTGACCTTTGACGAGCAGATCTTTTCAATTGTGGTTTAGGTTGTAATATCTGTGGATGAGACTTGACTGCCGTATTTTGTGATATACTTGTATTGTATATTATCATTACTTAGTTGGTCTTAAATGTATTCGTATTGTAATTTCCTCTCTTCTGAAATTAATTAAATCACCGTTCTGATCAACCACGCGCAGTGATAGAGAACTTATCTCTTTGGTGTTTACAGGTAAATAGATGAGATTCCTTGGAATCTCATCTATTTTATAGCCTGCAGGTACATTAATCGGAAACTCATGAAGTGTGTGTGATTTTGAATTGTTCATATATGTGTTAGTAGCGATACTACTTTCAATTCGCAAGAGATTTACTTTAAAAATATTAACTGGAAGATCTGAGTAATGATCATCGGTCGGTGTTAGGATTTTACTATTGAATCCTAAAAGATTCCCAATTGTATTTTCTTTATTAAAATATATCGGGTCTTTAGAACTATTTATTTTAACTTGCATCGTATTGTTGTTAGCTTCTATAAAAATATGCTCTCCAGGACTGAGTCGTTTGTATTGCTCTTCTATGTAGTCAACTATATCTTTCAATTCATAAGATCCAATTGGTATTTCCATTACATATTCCCCTATATGAAACATATTGTTATAGGAGTCTACATTTGGAATACTGTTGTATGAATGGAAATCAGTTAGCGCACACTCATATGAGTCGTTTAAGTCAATGGGAGGAAAATAATTAGCATATAGCGCTGATGAGTTAGAGCTCAGAGTAAGTGTTATTGACATTATAACAGCCTGTTCACAAATAAATAAAGTTTAATACACACCATGGTTTATAAGAATAATTTGCATATATATTTCATAATCTTATTTTAAAATTAACATTAGTTATTAAAAATATTGATGTTATTGTCGTTGTTATCATTGCGGATGACGATTTATTTCGTTTTCCATCTATAGTATTTCATCTTTGCTTATCCAGGAATTGTGTTGATTAGAAAATTCCAACCATTTAACTAATGCTTTGCCCCCTTTCAGTCGAATCACCTTTTCAACTAGATATGTATTTGGAAATCTAGTTCTTGACAGTTCTTCCGTATAGAAGCCACCTTTAATAGGATTTCCAAGATAATCTTCTAATATGTATGTTGTAGGATATGTATTCTGAACTCTTTGGATTGTGAAAATTTCTGTTGTCCAATTCGGAGTATAGCCTTTCTCAAAAATATGTTTATATTTGCTAATACGTACATGGTCTCCTGCATTAAATTTTGACATTTTGTACATCTTTAAATGACTGTATACTGTATTTAGAAGTTGTTTTTCATTTTTTGAGTTGACTTTAATCGGTGGCATTTTAATGGTGCGATGAACTTTTCTATTGTATGCATTAAGTAAATCTTTGTATATATCAAGCCAGTTGTAGGAACCATTAAAACTAAACTCTTTCCACATCATTCCTTTTAATGTTCTATTGAATCGTTCTACTATTGATGCTTTCATGATGCTATACGTTGAGTAGTGATTGATGTTGTATTTATCCATCAATTGATTAAAGTGTTTGTTGAAGAATTCTTTACCATCATCTGTTTGTAAGTTATTTGGCACACGCCCCAACTGAAAAATTGTCTCCATTGCCTGCGTTGTGTCAACAGCTGTTTTTCTTCTCAGAGGTACTGCCCAAGCATATTTGGAGAATGTATCAATTACAGTTAGCAAAAATCTATAATTTTTATTGTATGTAGAATAGTTCCCCATTTCAACTAAATCCGCTTGCCAAAGATCGTCTATTCCTTTCATAACAACTCTACGACGTCCAAACATTTTTCGAGCTTGCTTATGGAGCTCGTTCACTAAATTTCTTTTTGTATCCATGTCTAAGCTTTAAGAAGTCTTTTGGGTGTGTTGCGATCTATCTGATGCGCTTTCAGCAATTGACACAAGCATGTATTTTTCAAATCTATAAATTTTCTCATTTAATCTTTCAATTTCTTCTTCGAAGGATGCTCTGATCTTGGAAATGCTTTGTTGCATTTTTTTATTCTCTTCCAACTGTAATATTATTTCATGTTGTTGCATTTCGATTTGATTTTTTAGAGTATTGTGCATTTTGTTGTTATCTTCTTTAAATTCTTTTATAATTTTGTGTTCTACTTCTCCCATTTGAGTTTGCAAAAACAATTTATTGATAGCATCGTTTTCCTCCAAAGCTTTTGCAACATTTTTGATTCTTTTGTTTTGGACATCAATGTTGTTGTTCGCATCCAAAAATAACCCCAACAATTTAGGAGCATTTTTCAATGAAATTATACTGCTAGTGTCGTTTAGATAATGTCCGAATTTATCAACAGACATAATTTATATTTAAAATGTGTATGCGTTTATATAGTTTATACTATTATATTAGCTTCACGTAGTTCTTCAATAATTGAGACAATCTCGTTGTTGTGATTAGTATGACCTGCAGATTGTGATGCAAGCAGTAGTCTAAGTCGATCTACCAACTCGTTTGGATCATCCCAGTATATATAGTTTGATTTATGAGGATTTACCTGCATCAATCCCTTACCTAAATAAGTAGCCTTTGTTAATTCCGATGAGGTCTTATGATTTTTCTCTTTAAAAAGTTTTCCAATAATATGTTTGTACTTGTACCCTCTAGTCCCCTTGATTTGACCATCGGACTTATAATCTCTTCTGTGTGCATTGGTTGTAAGTAATATTTTTTTATATATTTCAAGCTCGAATTTATCATAGCTTTTTGGTGTTTTATGAAACATCAAAGAAAACAGTCCTGGGGTGAGAGCCCATATTTGACCACCAACTTGTATTTTATCTTGATTTAACTCGATGTTACTACTACCAAATTTCCATTCGTTATTATAATCTCTATGTGGACCATAGTTAGTATCTAGTTCATTTCTCGATTGCAATAGTGATAAGTCAGGATAACTCTCGTCATGATTAGAATGTTGTGAATAAAAGTCATCTTCATCAAAATCGCTGTTACTTTTACTATTAGACTGTTTAAACATTGATTGTTCAATTAGCTTCTTAGGGGTACTTGCTTCCAACTTCATTGTTGAGTTCTGAGGATGAAAACTGGCACTGTCCTCATATTCAGTTTTCTTATCATTCTTTTCTTTTTTATTCAGTATATCAATATATTTAGAGCTATTTATAAATTCTTTTAAAGGTTCTGTTATGGGCTTGAATGTATCACTTAATTGCTGATGTGTATCTATTTCACCAGTTTTTATACTACGAAGCTTTTTCTTTAATATATTTCTTGTTGTCACCAAGTCTTTTAGAATTTTTTCATTCATTTTAGCTTTTCAGCTATCAGATCAGCTTATCAAGTATCAGATCAGGTTATCAGATCAGGTATCAGATCAGTTTATCAGGTGTCAGATCAGGTTATCAGATCAGGTATTAGATGAGTTTATCAGGTTATCAGATCAGGTATCAGATCAGTTTATCAGATGAGGTTATCAGATCAGCTTGTTAGGTATCTGATCAGATTATTATGTATCAGATCAAGTTTTTGCTTAGATGACCAGTTATAACAATCACATGTATAAAGTTTAAAGCCAGATTATGTACTAAGCGATACCCTTGATGAACAGTAATTTATATTACGATGAAGTAATCAAATGATTTTCTATAGCGACCATTGTTTAGTTCATTATCTTTACTTATCATCAAAAATCCATATTTATCCTTCCAACATTCTTGACATATATACTGAAACTTTTCAAATTTCATGTCGCTGGCAACATGATCATCGTATACATGTCTCATATTTTTCGCATCTTGTTTAAACATTATAATTAAATTGGCATTATCTCTTATTAAATGTTTTGGAATTCTTGTGTAGGTTTGACACAAGTAAAATGAATCCACATTTTTATGACGCCCCATACAAAAATATGCACGTATATTGTTTTGGTTTTCACATGCAACATCATCGAAAATCATAATTGAATTGCTTTTAGCTTCGCTAGGAGGAACAACGGACTCATTGTCTGCGAATGTGTAGTATCCCATTCCTTTAATTGACGAAATTAAATTCTTTAGGTATTCATATTTAGGTTGATACAGAGATTTTGAGTACAAATAGATATTTTCAAACTTGAGACCATTAGGACTTTCTAGCAAACTGATCATTACATTAGTTTTTCCACAATTGGAGGGACCAACTATTAATGCTCGAATAGAATTTGGTAGCAAGGAACTATGTCTTATTTTTGTACTGTCATTTGAAAATACATCCACATTACGAACTAAAATATTTTTGTGTTGTTTTACTAAGCGCATTTCAATAACTACTTGTAAAATTCACAAAACAATATCTTTTATTCTAGAATAAAATAATATGGTTACGTTTTATAAAAAAACATTCAGTCATAAGAAAACTATCGTTGGAGAAGGTTTACTAAATAAAACAATAAATTCTCTACCTTTTGAATTACATCTTCCTGGATATCACTACTGTGGACCTGGCACAAGATTACAAAAGCGTTTAGATAGAGGAGATAAAGGAATTAATTTATTGGATGCTGCTTGCAAAAATCACGATATAGCTTACTCCAAAAACAAAGAATTAAACAGTAGACACCAAGCTGATAAAATTCTTGAAAATAAAGCTTGGGAAAGAGTTCTTTCAAACAATAGCAGTCTTGCAGAAAAAACATTTGCATATATGGTGACCAATGCAATGAAAGCAAAAACTAAATTTGGTATGGGTATGGAGAAGAAGAGCAGAAATAGGCAAAGACTATCGTTACGAACTCATTTAAATGATAAAAAGCTGTTCAATAGTTCAATTAGAGCAGCAACAAAAACATTACGGGAAGAAAAACCACAAGACATTAACTCGGCCATTAAAATCGCTCGTAAAGTTATCAACAGATCACTTAAGGGGAAAAAGGCACGCGTTGTAATACCACGCATAATCAATGTTCCAAAAATTGGTGGATTTTTACCGCTAATTCCAATTCTAACTGCTCTAGGTGCACTTGGTAGTCTAACAACTGGAGGTGCCGCTATAGCTAAAACTGTAAATGCAACAAAGGACGCAAAAAAACAACTTGAGGAAGCCACCAGACACAATAAGGCAATGGAGTCTATTGCTGTGGGAGAAGGACTGTACCTTAAACCATATAAAAAGGGTTATGGACTTGTTTGTAAAGATCATTCAAAAAACTATTAGAAATGCTACCCAACAGACCATTATCAGAATTTGATCTAAGAAAATTTTCAAGAAATATTCCACACTTTAGAGGAGTTTATATGTTGGATTCTCTACCAAAACGGCCAAGGACAGTAGAATGTGGAATAATTAATTTAGATTTATCAGCAGGACCAGGTACTCATTGGGTAGCATACTATAGAAACAAGGATGAAAAACAATATTTCGACAGCTTTGAAAATTTACAACCTCCTTTAGAATTAATCAAATATCTAGGTAGAAATATTGAATACAACTACAATCAATATCAAAACTTTAATACATTTAATTGTGGTCATTTATGTTTAAAATTTCTTTATGAAGCAACTAAAGAGTTGAAATAAAACACAAGCATATATTTGTATATTTTAAAAAATTCTTTCGTTGTTTTATTGTATTAGTTACAAAATATACATAACATTTTTTTTATTTTTACTGCCAAACAGGGTACTGGGAGTTTGGTATCAAAAACTCGTGCATCTCGCTATCTAAGATCAGGTTTCGCTCTCCTTTTCTTTGTAGTCGATATTTATCATTCGAAAGATCTTCTAATTCTACATTGGTTAATGCATTATATCGGTTCGGGAGAAACATTATATGGTTTTCCAGCTCAAGTTGAACTGTTTCTCCGTACTTTGTTGTTACCCGCTTTGCACGTAGGATGTTGTATTTGATTGAATCATCTAGATCCTTTATATGTATTAAGGTTTTTGTATTGCACGAATTAAATTTTTTCACCAGATCCATTGCGGTAGAAATTTTTCACAACTTATAGCTTTGAACTTTTATTGCAAATAATCTCGATTTTAGCTTTCTAGACTGTAAGAAGCCTAACAGAAAATCGTTATACAATGATTTTTTTGTTTTATTTTGACAAAAGACAAAGTGAGGAGAAATGAAATCTATATAAGTATTTAAAACTAAGTAGTTGAAAAAAGATAGAGAGATGATACAAATATGTATACATTTTTTTGAGTCGTTCACACAAAATTTTAAATTATTTTTCGGATTAAAACGATCAGGCTACGTTTTTTAAATTTCATAACATGCACCTTCGTACTGGTTCCTTGAAATGATCAATTATAGTTGCAAAGTAACAGTAAAACGGAACGCAAGTAAATTTTGCTAATAAAAAGATTAAATTTAAAATAAAAAACATGAGTCAAATAAGACACAAGATTGTGCAATTCCTAATCAACTTTGAAGGATGTCAACTACGTGAACACCGGGATATGATGAAATATTTCCTAGACATGTTGGATCAAAACGAAGAAATGGGTATAATGGAAGATGAAGACAAGGACGATGGCCATTTCAAATCCTGTCCTTGGAGCCATCCGGATTGTGTGGAGGGACCAGACACCTGCCGGTGTTAGGTATATTATTTAAGAAAAATGGCAATTAGCCATTTAATTAATTCATATTATGCATTATTTCATTAAAAGTAAATAATCAGAATAAAACAAAATCTTTAATGTTTTTTAATATATAATATATTTGTAAAATTCTGGTTTTTTCTCACTCTCTCTTAACAATAAAACAATATTTAACTTAAAAATAAAACATGTTTTCTTTTATTACTAGATTTAACTACTTACACATAGAAATTATTACCTAAAAAATTAGTTGCAGTTATTCCATTGCTTCTTAATTTTCTAATCTTGAAATTTCCCACAATAGCATATCAAGTTCGTAATCGGGATTGGTTTCTTCGATTCGAAAATGATACCATGCATACGTACTTTTATCATCACTTCTTATTTTTCTTTTATCATCTGCATAATTTAATACTACTTTAAATGTTAGCATATCATCATACACAGTCGACTTATTGAATAAGCAATTTCTATATGAAGCTATACTATAATTATTAAGAATGCAGTTCTTTACTCCTTTCGATTTTTTAATATCACTTTGATATTGCACACTAAAAGAGTACATTTTTGATCGCAATCCTACAAATTCCTTCATTACCTTTCCGCAATTCTCATCCTTCATCATACCCAACACCTTTTTGTTTACCAGAGGAAATCCATATACATTGTCTTTTGGGTAATCTGAAGTATCAAACTTATGGTCGACGTCAGTTTTTATGTCAGCATAGAAATCTTCAGTTTGTACTGTGTAAATGAAAGAGTCTGTATCCATATTGTTTAATGATAGGTTTGTCTTGAATTTGGGTTGCATGTACCCATAATGGAAATCATACATTTTCCACTTGGAAAGCTCTAATACACAAAATCCTAAATATATGGGTTTATTGTAATAGGTTTTCACTCTTTTCATTTCAATCGCTACCATATCCTCAGAAAATATTGACAAACTATGAAAATTAGGTTTAGATATCCAATCTTGAGCTCCTAAATGATTACAGTTTGTCCTATTCCAGTTAGTAACTATTCGTACATCTTTTCTCTTTTCCACATTCTCCATAGTTTTACCATATACTGCATTATTTAACAATTTAAAGAAATTTTTTTCAAAAACATTTTTTGCAGTAGCCGTATGTTTGGTATTCAAGTCTATATAACTTTTCAACCAGGTTGATTGCTTATAGGTGAGAATTCGATGTACTTTCTTTAGAACTAGACCATACTGCAAACATTGTTTATGAACTCTATAATGTATGACATATGTTTGTTTTGTAGAAAAATCTGCTAGTAATTTAATGTGCTTTGTTTACAAAATTTTTTTATTTTCTGGACAGAAAGGAAGGTCATTGTGAAAGTCGTGCAAATGAGAAGGATAGTCTAAAGTAACTTCATAGACATATCCATCGCTTGGACTATCCTCTATGGTTGTCGGATCTAGATTTAGCTCTTCAGTTGACGTCCATTTGAATCCACCATACATTGCCCAACCGTAAAGGTTATTTGCGTCTAAGTACACAATAAATTCTGAGGGCTTCTCTCTATCAAAATCAGCTAAATATTTATTGTTAGCTTTTGAATAACGATTACTACATTGTACAAGCCCACCACGTATTCCTTTCTTGAAGAAATTGTACATATCTATATCCGTCAAAAGCTCTAATTCTATATTTGTATGCTTCAATATAGCATCCCACGATAGTCCTGGTGCAGTGTAATACTGACATGGATCTAAGTGGTAGATGTTCTTGCAAACCTTTCTAAAACTTTCAAATATATCTGCAAGTAAGAGCACATCCGTTTTTATATATACTTCCATGTAATCTTGCAAGGTTTTGCAGCTGAAAGCATTCCAAACTTCTTTTGCATGATCATAGTCTTCAATCGAGCACTCCTTATTATTGAGCTGGTTGAAGAAATCTTCCCTTGCTGGAAGTTCACCAACATTCAATTTTTCAAAAGAATCTAGAAAATCATAGGGAAAACGCCTTTTCTTCTCACAAGATCAAACTCTGTTTTGGTTTTGAATTGTTTTTTAATAATGTTAAAGTCTTGCTCTGAAAGATTATTGGCTAAAGATTCTAAACTATCTGACATAAAACGAATTGTATCTAAAAATCTAATTTCAAGGTTGTAGTTGTCGGTCATTTTTGAAAATGTAGACAGTGATATATATATAATTCTTTGTTGAGCGGAAGGACTTTTATATTGTCGGATTTTTTACCCAACTCTTTAACAAAAAGGTGCGAGTCATAGGAAGAATAATTGTGGAAATAAACTGGTATAAATTTAGGAACTTGAAATTTTAAATTGCAAATCTTATGAGCTGCGCCTCTAAATTTACCACTTATGTGACAGTGATCTCCCACTCTATCATTGCCTAGATGTTTGTGACAAATATGACAATTTATTGCATTTTGTAAATTAAAAATTTCGAAAGGAGATAAAGCATCCATTTTCCTTTTGTTTGCTAAATATTCATTATAAATATCTTCACAATCTTCAATCAAATTTTCTACAAACTTTTCTGCTGCATCCCTACCCGTATATAATTTAAATTTATCTAAACTATCATTATGCTTACATTTAATATAATAACTATAAGCACATGGTATGTGCTTCTTAATATAATTACTTTTATCACTTACTCTAATACTAACCTCCTGCAGTATGCATTCAAAGTCTGCATACACAACAAATGGTACATCCATTTGTCGTTGCTGGTCTTTAAACTGCAACACCGCTTTTTCCTCAGACGGTAGCTCCGCAACAATTTTCCCACATTCTTTTTTATGTTGTTCTAACGTCCTCTCATTGTGGGTATATTGGAGGCAGCTGTTACAAAACAGAAGTTTTCTGCAGTGCTTGGTAGTCTGGGATTTTAAAAGTCTATGGAAAGAAAAAAGTTATAAGAATACATATTAATATATTTACGTAAATAAATGTATATTTCTTTACTTACTTTGATATATTTGTTATAAGAATATAATGCTGATATCCTCCAGCATTTTCTAATAATAACAAATTTATATGTTGAAATTTTTCATTCTTGGTGTTATAGAATGGTCCAACAATTTCATTCCTTTCATCGTTGTATCCGAATACATTGACGCTGATATTAGGATTACTTTCTTCAAATATCCTAATACTCTTTAATGCCAACGGAAACTTTAAATTTTTAAAATCAAGCTCATTTCCGTTTTGCATGTATATGATGTCAGCGCTGATGTCTGCAATGTTGTATGAGCTGCAACGTTGTGGTGTTTTAATAACAGAGGTATCCAGTGCAGATATTATAGCCCATTTAAAGCAGTAAATGTCCTTGTTTTCAACATTTATGCAGGCAGCTCTACTTTTTAATTTATCCGGCGTACTTATCCAGTTCGATCCTCTCACCAAAGATGAAAGATGACTTATTTATGGCGATTTCGAGGCGAACAATTCTTATTAAAGTCCATCCTGAATCCCGTTCTTGGAATTCAGACATTTTGTTGTGGATTTCTTGAAATTGCTTTGCCATAAGTTCCTCAACATCATCTCCAATGCACAGAAGATCCATCTTTGCCCGGTGAGAAATAGTACACAATTCCATTTCATCGCTTACAATTTTAATATACTCTCCAATTAGAGTAATATTAAATTTAATGATGTTGTGCACGGCAAGACTATTTTCAAGTCTTTCTTTGATTATAGTTTTATTATCCACAATAACATCTTCAAATAGAATACAATCCTTATTTATTAGAACTCCAAATATTGTAATATTATTTTTAAAAGCACTATTTATTATATAATATTTGCGTTCATTTGGAGCTTGAGAGAGTAGATCATCCGCAGAATTTGAGATATCCATTTCTACTTCATCATTTTGAGTATTTGCTTGATCATGTGGAATAACTTGACTTATATCCATGTCTTGAGGAGAATTCTCTACGGGCAAATAGCTTGGGTAATTATTATTGGGTCTATTAGTTTGCTGCAACTGTACACTATATTCAATGGGATATGGAATTTCCATAGGTGCTGTGAATTGGTTGGTTGACACTGGATACGGATACAAAGGATACGCTGGAGCCTGCACTGGATACTGATTCTGCACTGGATACTGATACTGCACTGGATACTGATTCTGCACTGGATACTGATACTGCAGGGGATACTGATTCTGCACTGGATACTGATACTGCACGGGATACTGATATAGCAAATTGTTGTAGACCATTGGGTAATAGGGTTGTATGGAATGATATACATCTTGGGGTTGTACGGACTGCTGCACATCTTGGGGTTGAACATGACTTTTGCAATGCTTTAAATAGCACTTTTGGTATCTGAATTGCTTATTACAGATATTACAACTGAAAACTGAAGAACTCATTTTTTTTAAATTGTTTTTAATATTTATTTATTGAAAAAACCTTAATATATATGTTGAAACAACTTATAAATGCACTTATATACTGTTTTTAGTTTGTAATATAAAAAAAGTTCTATTTTTTAAAACACAATGAGTTTTGAAATATTCACGACTTATTGGTTTTATATACAAAAATGTACTGACTTGAATCTTAAAAAATTTGATTTACATTAATTCGTGAAAATCTTTAGTATGGTCTAGTATGCTACATTTCAAAAAGTAGTTTTCAGTATTTGCGTAGTTAGTAACTTGTAGCTACAAAAATCGTTGGTTGCAAAATTTTAAAAAAGTAGTTTTAGAAATACAGCGGGTATATGAGATACAGCTTATGCATGCCGATACAAAATGTTTAAGGGAATGAAACTGCTACGTAGACAATATTTATGTAAACAAACATTTTGATAAGTGATATGTACAGAGTACAGAGACATGCTTGTGCATGCAGATACGTTACAAAGTTTTGAACGGAATGTGATATATACAGAGTACAGGGACATGCTTATGCATGCCGCTACGATACAAAATGTTTAAGGGAATGAAACTGCTACGTAGACAATATTTATGTAAACAAACATTTTGATAAGTGATATGCACAGAATATGTAGACATGCTTATGCATGTAGAGACGTTCCAAAATTATGTAGCAAAAGAAACTGCTACGTAGACAATATTTATGTAAACAAACATTTTGATAAGTGATATGCACAGAATACATAGACATGCTTATGCATGTAGAGACGTTTCAAAATTTTGTAGCAAAAGAAACTGCTACGTGGACAATATTTATGTAAACAAACATTTTGATAAGTGATATGCACAGAATACGTAGACATGCTTATGCATGTAGAGACGTTCCAAAATGTTTAAGGGAATGAAACTGCTACGTAGACAATATTTATGTAAACAAACATTTTGATAAGTGATATGCACAGAATACGTAGACATGCTTATGCATGTAGAGACGTTCCAAAATGTTTAAGGGAATGAAACTGCTACGTAGACAATATTTATGTAAACAAACATTTTGATAAGTGATATGCACAGAATACGTAGACATGCTTATGCATGTAGAGACGTTTCAAAATTTTGTAGTAAAAGAAACTGCTACGTGGACAATATTTATGTAAATGACAAACTACAAAAGTTTTGTAGCTAAACAAATTTTCAAAAGCAGAATTATTAAAATTTTAAGTTGAGCTTTTATTTGTAAAATGAAGCCCTTCTGGTACACTCCATTGTATCGCAGACTTCAGCGGCATCACTTGAAGGAATATCTGAGAAGAGCCAGACAGGAAGAATTCCATAGATATCTTGAAGGAGATGAGGATCTTTTCCTAGAGCTGTCATCGCAGCCAACATCTGACGCAGTCCCAGAAACTGTAGCATATGAAGAGATGCTAACAGACGATGAGGATCTCCTTTTAGCGGTGTCTTCGCAGCCAACGTCTGACGCAGCCCCAGAAAATGCAGCATATGAAGAGATGCTAACAGGCGATGAGGATCTCCTTTTAGCGGTGTCTTCGCAGCCAACCACAACTGGTCCAAGAGAGGTAGCAATCAAACCTCAAATAGAAATATTGGACGTGAAAATTCTCACAAATATAGATATACCTATGTTTCTCGCGTTATATGAAGACGATCAATTGTTGGTAGAGGCAGCGGACGCAGTGGAGTCAGATTTAAATTGATATTTATATCAATGCTTATAAAAATTAAAATAAATGTCTTTTATTTCAAATAAAAACCTACATACATATTTATTTCAGAGAACACACAAACAAACACAATTGTTCATTCATTCAAATGGTCAAGGGAATATTTGGGCACAACGAATAAACGCTTATTATTTGTTTGTATGTATATGCGTACATAAATATCTACAAATTTATTTCATTTCATACTGACCCACTTGCGCTAAATCCAGGGAAGCAAAAAAGCGGGCTGTCATACAGACTCACCAATCGTTACACACACAGCCTGTCTGACAGGCAGACATTCCAATCGCCACTCAGAACACAAAAACACACACTTAAACATAGCATAAATATTCATATTCTACAAAATACAGAAATCGCACCACCATCCAGATCCCCAAATAAAATCCATCGATGATCATCATGTATAAAATAAACAAAATATCAGATTCAATATTTATGCAATAGTAATTTTTTTTTCACAACGTCTTCAAGATCAGAATAATCAAATTATTCCCCCACACTCAAGCATTGCACACAAAAAAGAAATAACTGAATTGCTGGACAAAATATCTTAAGTAAACACACACCAAAATTAAAAATATCTTAAGTAAACACACACCAAAATTAAAAACAAGCTAAAAAATAAAAGAAGACATCTCACTCCAGCAAGAAGAAACGAACCACAAACATTAGGGCCATCCATTTATACAACACTTTTGAGATATTGTACTTCCTAAAAAATGTTGTGTCAGATACTAAAAATTTCTTATTTTCTATTAGGCCATAGCACCCATGTAGAGACTGAATTCCTACGCTCACATATGGACAGACAGAAATTCCCACGCTCACATACCGACGGACATGTATTCCCAAGGTCACATATGGACAGACACAAACTCCCAAGCTCTTATATGGACAGACAAAAATTCCCACGGTCTCACGCTCACTTATACAAACTCATTTTGGTTACTACAGCACCCCTCCACCAAACTACCCTCACATATGGACGGACAGAAATTCCCACGGTCTCATACGGACAGACAAAAACTCCCAAGGTCTCATATGGACAGACAAAAATTCCCACGCCTACCCCAACATTATAAAAAATAAAAAAAATTAAACAACAACAATGTGAACATCCCTATTTAACCGTGGGAAAATACACACACACACACATTAAAGTATCAAATTACAAAAAAAAACCCATTAACACAAATTTGGCAATTAAAATTTCAAAATTTTAAAATTTAATTGCCAAATTTGACAGTTTTAATTGTTCTCGCACATACAGTTCCTAACTACTTAGTAAGTATCTTAAATTTTACTTATAATAATATTACTTTACAATTGTTGTGTGCTTTTATTGACCTTTTCTTATATATGTATTTTAGAATGATTGAGCTCGAGGTCGTTTTTGTAAAAATCGTTATAATTTTTCTATTTTATTCGATATTTCGTCAACAATTTGTTGACATCATCAGGAATAACAATCGAAAATTAAAATTTTCTGTATAAATTGGTTTTGAAATATGACAAAAATTTTTTCGAATATATCTATGTTTTCAAAAATATTAACATAAAAACAAAAGCATATATACAGGCTTGTATATATCTATACATGTATACATCAATACATACATGAACGTATACATATATGCATACATGAACATACACAACTACATACAAACATATATGCACACACATAGAGAGAGATACAAACACATATGCATGTACATACACATATGCACATACACACACATATATATGAATACATATATATAAATAACTAACATAATTACAAATTAATATATTAACATATATACAAATTTACATACATATGTATACAACTAAACATTTACAATATTTAAACTATTCAATCAACATTACAACAAAGATAAGAACTAATTACAGAATAGTGTACATAAATAAAATATAAAAATAATGATATGATATAAATATATATACACATGCGCATGCATACACATACACATATATACATATACACATATACATGTATACACGCATACACACACATACATACATACACATAAATACATACATACATACATAGGAATAAATTCTTTAACCAATTAACATAAATAAACAAAATTTTTATTTTTTTTTTTTTTTTTATATTTTTATTTATTTTTTTTTTTTTTTTTTTTTATATAAAAAATTTAAATTTTACTAACTAAATACCTATAATTCTGTGCTAATTTTTCTGTGTCTGCCTTAAAATTTATTCTTTGTGATAAAGGTGTGCGAATTATTTCTAACATTTCTAACATTAAGCGCCGATTATAATTGTTATCTGTGTTTAATATTGAAACATTTTCAAAATCTGCAAAATGATATAATTCAGAACTATGAGAACATAAAGCAGTTTTTTGTGAATTCATGTGTCTATATTTTTGATCTGACTTATGACCTGTTATCCTAGTCTTTAATTTATTTTTAGTTGTACCAATATATATCTTATTACAATTTTCCTGACTATTCCCCTTGCAAGGTATTTTATAAATTACATTAGACCTATCCCACTTATCAATCTTATCTTTTGTTTTGCTAAATAGTCTTTTCATTGTATTATATGTCTTGTGAGCTATTCTATATTTCTCTGAATCGTAAATTTTAGATTTTACTTATCTTTCTGATATTCCAGATATATAAGTCAATGACTTATATGTCTTTTGCTGTGTAGTATTATTTATATTACCATTACCATTATTATTATTGTTGTTATTATTATTATTATTATTATATGTATTGTTGTTAATATTGTTGTTATTATTATTATTGTTATTTGTTCTTCTATCTCTATATTGATATATTAATTTAATTATTAAACTCTTTGGGAAATTATTATATTCTAAAATGTCTTTAATTTTATTTATATTATTTTTATGAAATACCTTATCACTAATATTTAAAACTCTTTCTATGAAATTCCTAGCCGTATTGATAATAATATGTCTTCTATGCTTAGAATAATAATTAATCATTCTGCCTGAGGCTGTAGGTTTCTGGTACCAATTTATTAATAATCTATTTCCTTTTCTAATAATTAATGTGTCTAAGTAAGGAAGTTTATTATAAAACTCTTTCTCAATAGTAAACTTTATATTAGAATTAAATTTGTTTAGTTCTGTTAACATATCATCAATTCCAGATGTAGGAATAATGCAAAACAAATCATCTACATATTTTGTCATTATTCTGGGTTTAAGATCAACTTTTTGAATTGCTCTATGTAATAATTCTTCCATTACAATATCTGCTATAATTGGTGATGCTGGTGATCCCATTGGAAGACCTTTTTGTTGTATATATATTTTGTTATTATATTGGAAATATCTATTATCATCTATACTATTTAATATCTATTCCTGATGATGTCAACAAATTGTTGACGAAATATCGAATAAAATAGAAAAATTATAACGATTTTTACAAAAACGACCTCGAGCTCAATCATTCTAAAATACATATATAAGAAAAGGTCAATAAAAGCAAACAACAATTATAAAAAGAGAGCACGTCAATTATGGACTACAGAAGTTTTAAGAAAAATAGCCAAACAAGGAGATGCATCAATCAACTGAAGGGTATTAGAAATAAAATTGTTCAGGCCAAATCCTCAATAACTTTTTTGGTAAGATGTAGAAATGCTGGAATTATCCCAAATTTCATAAGATATTCGACAAAGAATGTCCTAAATATATTCAACAAAGACCGATTACTGGATATCCAACAATCAATTTCCAAATATACGCAGGACTTGCACAACAAAATTTTAAGATTAGCTATTAAGGAAAAACATGAATTATTGAAGCATTTTCAAAGGAAAAAGGATATAATTATGAAGGACTTAGAAGGATATTTTACTTTAGAGGAGTTTGTTGAATTCTTGTATTATGAAGAAAATCTGACTAATTCATATAGGAAAAAGGTAAATATAATACATAGAAATAAATTTGAGAAAAGAATTAGATATAAAATTTAATAAGAAGTGGTTTGTCAATACTACTAATTTAGACATTCCTAAAGACATTCAGTGGATACTTTCACTTGGACAAAAACATGCTTTACCTGTTAAAAAAGGTAACATTCCTATTTTAAAAATGATTTCAGAGGGAGAAGATTTAGTACGAACTATTAATGGAAGAGAAGAACAAGAAATTGCTAGAAATAGACTAACTTCAATTATTGATAACAATTTAAATAAAATAATATTAACAAATAGAGATAAGTTTATATTAAACAAAGCAAGGAAAGCTGATCTTTTCTTAAAGAAAAATAACGATATACTTATTATAGATGCAGATAAAGGTAATGCTACTGTAGCGATTAATAAACATGATTATGATTCTAGGATGAATAATATTGTAGGAGATCGAACGAATTATAATATAATTAATAGAGACCCTACGACCAAATTTCAAAAGATCAACAATGAAATAGTTGAGGAATTGTTTAAAAAACATATTATCAATTGTAGTGAGAAGAATAAACTTAAGACAAATATTTCGGTAGCTCCTCGTTTATATGGATTACCAAAAATACATAAGGAGAATTTTCCATTGAGACCCATATGTTCTTTTATTAACTCTCCTTCATATGAATTGTGCAGATTTATTACAAATATTTTAAAAAATATTACGAAAGATTCTACTTTTAACATTAAAAATTCAATGGAATTTGTAGATAGAATCAGAGATCAGAATATATCTAATAATGAGAGTTTAATTTCTTTTGATGTGGTTTCTCTATTTCCTAGTATACCTATATCTTTTGCAATAAATACAATAAAAGAAAAATGGGATACAATCAAAGTATATACTAACATAAATAAAACTTTATTTTTACGTATGTTAAAATTTTGTATAGATGATAATAGATATTTCCAATATAATAACAAAATATATATACAACAAAAAGGTCTTCCAATGGGATCACCAGCATCACCAATTATAGCAGATATTGTAATGGAAGAATTATTACATAGAGCAATTCAAAAAGTTGATCTTAAACCCAGAATAATGACAAAATATGTAGATGATTTGTTTTGCATTATTCCTACATCTGGAATTGATGATATGTTAACAGAACTAAACAAATTTAATTCTAATATAAAGTTTACTATTGAGAAAGAGTTTTATAATAAACTTCCTTACTTAGACACATTAATTATTAGAAAAGGAAATAGATTATTAATAAATTGGTACCAGAAACCTACAGCCTCAGGCAGAATGATTAATTATTATTCTAAGCATAGAAGACATATTATTATCAATACGGCTAGGAATTTCATAGAAAGAGTTTTAAATATTAGTGATAAGGTATTTCATAAAAATAAAATAAATAAAATTAAAGACATTTTAGAATATAATAATTTCCCAAAGAGTTTAATAATTAAATTAATATATCAATATAGAGATAGAAGAACAAATAACAATAATAATAATAACAACAATATTAACAACAATACATATAATAATAATAATAATAATAACAACAATAATAATAATGGTAATGGTAATATAAATAATACTACACAGCAAAAGACATATAAGTCATTGACTTATATATCTGGAATATCAGAAAGATAAGTAAAATCTAAAATTTACGATTCAGAGAAATATAGAATAGCTCACAAGACATATAATACAATGAAAAGACTATTTAGCAAAACAAAAGATAAGATTGATAAGTGGGATAGGTCTAATGTAATTTATAAAATACCTTGCAAGGGGAATAGTCAGGAAAATTGTAATAAGATATATATTGGTACAACTAAAAATAAATTAAAGACTAGGATAACAGGTCATAAGTCAGATCAAAAATATAGACACATGAATTCACAAAAAACTGCTTTATGTTCTCATAGTTCTGAATTATATCATTTTGCAGATTTTGAAAATGTTTCAATATTAAACACAGATAACAATTATAATCGGCGCTTAATGTTAGAAATGTTAGAAATAATTCGCACACCTTTATCACAAAGAATAAATTTTAAGGCAGACACAGAAAAATTAGCACAGAATTATAGGTATTTAGTTAGTAAAATTTGAATTTTTTATATAAAAAAAAAAAAAAAAAAAAAAAAATAAATAAATAAAAAAATAAAAAAAAATAAAAAAAATAAAAAAATTTTGTTTATTTATGTTAATTGGTTAAAGAATTTATTCCTATGTATGTATGTATGTATTTATGTGTATGTATGTATGTATGTGTGTGTATGCGTGTATACATATATATGTGTATATTTTTTTTTTTTTGTATAGAACCGGAGGTGGGAATCTTCAAAAGATACTTATGTTCCCTCATAAGCATGCACGATTCACCATCACTGGTGCCTACGTACTAAACCCACCCCCTGTTTCCTTCGACCACTCTCCCTCCGCGGGACTGCCGTTAGGTATTACTTCGCGGAGGGCTGGTTAGCGATTTCGCTTCATCTTATGTACGCTCGTTCGATCTCTGTCTCTCCAGCCTTCGTAGTTCCTGCATAACTACAGATATATGGCGGTTACACTCGTTCCATTTAATTTCGGAACCCAAAATCTCGTCTAGAAGCTGGCGGGGATTAATATTCAACTCCCAAGGCCCCCTAAATTTCGGGCAGCAAAATAAAACGTGCTGAGCGTCCTCATCTTCTTCAACACAATTTGGACATGTTGGGGATCTATCGTGCCCAAATTTGTGCAGATATTTCCTGAAACAACCATGTCCACTCAAGAACTGCGTCATATAAAAGTTGGGCTCGCAGTGTTGTGCCTCCAGCCAGGGAATTATGATGGGCAGAAGATAATAAGTGCATCTGCCCTTCGAACTGCATTCCCATCTAGACTGCCATCTGCAGAGAGAAACACTCCTCTCCTCTCTCCTTATTGTAGCAATTTGCCCTGGATCCTCCAGACGACGAAAGTAGATTCGCCTCATTTCATCCGCCAGTATATCTATAGGTATTGCTCTTGCCAATACCATTGCAGCATCATCGGATATTGTCCTGAAACCACTTATTTGTCTTATTGCACTTAGACGGTACACCGAGGATAGTTTTCTTCTTGTCGTCTCCTCGGAAAGTGCTACAGACCATACTGGGCAGGCATATATTATTATCGAGGTCACAACCGACGATATTACCCTTCTTTTAAATGACGTTGGTCCTCCAATATTTGGCATTATTTTTGCCAGAGCTGCTTGTGCGCCGGATGCCTTTTTGACAATGAACCTTACATGTTCCTTGAAATTTAGCCTGTCATCGATCATTACGCCTAGGTATTTTATGGCCCTTTTCGATTCTACTCTTGCATCGCCAACTGTTACAGTCATCTTTTCTACTGTTTTTCTGCTACTTATTAAGACAGCCTCTGTTTTATGGGCAGCTAGTGTCAACCCAGCCCCATTAAGCCACAATTCAATCGATTCGACTGCCGCATTTGCCTTCACCTCCACCTCCTCTACGGTTTTTGCCACTGAGACTATGGCAATGTCGTCCGCAAAGCCAATAATGGAAGTCTTATCTGGCAAGGATAGTCGCAGTATTCCATCATACATTATGTTCCAGCGCAGAGGGCCAAGAATAGAACCTTGCGGTACACCTGCAGTGACTTTATATTCTTCTTCGCCATCATCGGTCACATACAAAAGTTTCCGATCCCGAAAGTAGTCGTTCACCAAATTCATTAGGTACGGCGGCGTACCCATAATGAAAAGGGCCTTGGCAATATTCCCCCAATTCACGGAATTAAATGCGTTTTGTATATCCAGGGTGACCACCGAGCAGTATTCCTTGGAACCAAATCTCCATCTACCGCCTTCTATTGCGTCTTCTGCTATGTCTACTATTTTCCTAATCGCATCTACAGTGGAACGGCCTTTCCTAAATCCATACTGCAGGTCGGAGAGAGCTCCTCTGGCTTCAGCGCAGGCTAGAAGTCTATTGTATATAATTCGCTCGAGAACTTTACCCATCGTGTCAAGGAGACAGATTGGGCGGTACGAAGATGGTTCACCCGGAGGCTTGCCGTGTTTCGGGATAAGTACCAGTTTCTGCACCTTCCAACTCCGGGGGAAAATACCCTCGACTAGGCATTTCTGGAACATGGTGGCAAATATGTCCGGCCTATGTTGAATAGCCAACTTGAGCGCTTTGTTCGGGATTCCATCTTGCCCAGGCGTTTTTCTATCGCCAATTTTAGCGCATGCCGCAAGCAACTCCCCTTGTGTGATCTCTGGGATTGTGTTAGTCGCCGCCGTCTCCGTCCTTATAATCGTATACGGTTGACCTCGTGGAAACAGGGTGCCAATAATCTTCCGAAGCAAATTTGGGCATCCCAATCTGGGATGTTTCTGCGCTCCTATGTTTTTGAAAACTACCTTGTATGCTGTTCCAAAAGGGTTGATGTTAGCCTCTTGGCATATTCGTTGGAAGGATAGCTTTTTACTTCTCTTTATGGCTTTCCTTAATTGGGTGCGTAGATCTTGATATCTAACTTGATAATCTTCCCATGATGATCTTCCTCTGGAACGTTGGGCCCTTCTTCTTGCTCTAAGGCATGCTGATCGTAACTCTCTTATTTCATCATTCCACCAATAACAGGGAGACCGTCCTCGAAGTGTATATCTTCGAGGCATAGCAGCATCGCAGGCAGTGTAGAGCATTTCGTATACGCTTTGCACCCTATCATCTACTAAGTCCCCGGTTGCGGTAAAGCTACGTATATGTGTATATGTATATATGTGTATGTGTATGCATGCGCATGTGTATATATATTTATATCATATCATTATTTTTATATTTTATTTATATACACTATTCTGTAATCAGTTCTTATCCTTGTTGTAATGTTGATTGAATAGTTTAAATATTGTAAATGTTTAGTTGTATACATATGTATGTAAATTTGTATATATGTTAATATATTAATTTGTAATTATGTTAGTTATTTATATATATGTATTCATATATATGTGTGTGTATGTGCATATGTGTATGTACATGCATATGTGTTTGTATCTCTCTCTATGTGTGTGCATATATGTTTGTATGTAGTTGTGTATGTTCATGTATGCATATATGTATACGTTCATGTATGTATTGATGTATACATACATGTATAGATATATACAAGCCTGTATATATGCTTTTGTTTTTATGTTAATATTTTTGAAAACATAGATATATTCGAAAAAATTTTTGTCATATTTCAAAACCAA
Organism: Linnaemya tessellans; assembly: GCA_951800035.1. NCBI lineage: Eukaryota > Metazoa > Arthropoda > Insecta > Diptera > Tachinidae > Linnaemya > Linnaemya tessellans. The sequence goes on from OX637532.1 coordinate 86,728,441, forward strand.
TTTATACAGAAAATTTTAATTTTCGATTGTTATTCCTGATGATGTCAACAAATTGTTGACGAAATATCGAATAAAATAGAAAAATTATAACGATTTTTACAAAAACGACCTCGAGCTCAATCATTCTAAAATACAAATATTACTTTACTTGATTACTTTTTGTGTTGTACTCTCTTCTCCTAAAGATCTTAGACTTCGTACATGCTAATTCTTCTTAATTTTGTGGTGTGATTCCTTTAGTTATTTTTTGTTTAGCTGGACTGCTCAGGACGAGGAATAATGATGTCTTATTTCTTTGGTTTTTAGTATTCTTATGATGTATGTTCACTTTTTCTTTAAGATTGTTTCTTTCTTTCTTCGCAGGTTATAGTGCCCAGTTTTTATCAGAAATTTTCTTTTATTTTTGTTTTAGTGTTGCTTCAAATGCATTTTCTTTCAAAATATTTGATATATTATTTTTATGTATAAATTCAGTTTTATTTTATTTTGTCTGTATTAAGTTTGCGTTTTCATTTATTTTTTTTTACAAAATTTAAATTATTTATTCAATTACATAAATAAAATTGATTCGATTGTTAATTTATTCATTAAATTAATTTAATTGATTGGTTGGTCAATTAATGAGACGATATCGAAATAATTCCATTTTCAGTGGTATTTTATTTAAAACGAATTCTTTTGTTATCCGTTTACCGACTGCACCAATTAAAACAATTCCTTATGTAGTTTTTGAGTCTTTATCTAAAACTGAATCTTAGAAGTATATTAATGACAAATCAAGCTTTAAAATTAACAAATTGAATCAGTGGTGAGAAAGACCATAGTGCATTGTAAGCTGTTAAATACTGCTGCTACTTCGAATTGTAACAGTAGAAGTTTGTTTGTTTAAAAAGTTATGTTTAGATTTAAAATTTAAATTAAAAGAATGCGCAATAGAGGTAGAACAAAAATAGGGTCCTATCACCACGCTGTAGCCGATGTTGTTCTGAAGCCGAAAAATGTTTCCTCAGGTCATTTCGGAACAAGAACATTCCGCGTCGAAGCCGATTTCTGTAAGGCCTTCAAGATTTTTTTTATTTTTTCAAAATTTTTTATTTCATAATTATTTAACTATTTACATTTCCTAACGTAATTATATGATTATAATCAAAATCACAATCTAAAAACTTTATTTGTTAAGTGAAAGATGCAGTTTTTATTGTTTTTTTTATGAACTACATGGTATGGATAGGGCCATTTTGATATTTTAAAAAATTGTAAAAAAGTTGTGCCCCTAATGCGCAAACGTTTGCGTCTAACAGTTTGTGGGAACGGAAATAAAATGATATCAATAAGCATATTATTACATATATATATATATATATATATATATATATATATATATATATATATATATGTATATATATATATATATATAAATATATGTATATATATATATATATATATATATATATATATATATTTATTTATATATATATATATATATATATATATATATATTTATATAAATTTATAAATTGAATATATAACAAATTGAATATATAAATATATATATATATATATATATATACATATATGTATATATATATATATATATATATATATACATATATGTATATATATATATATATATATATATATACGTATATATACGTATATATATATATATATATATATATATATACGTATATATATAAATATATATATATATATATATATATATATATATATTTATATATATATATATTTATATATATATATATATATATATATATATATATATATATATATATATATGTTGATTTATTTTTATTGACCTTATCAGTTTATTGTAATATTTATCAAGCTTGTGGTCGTTTTTTATAATATATTATTTCTTATAATTTTTATTCGATATTTCGTTAACAGCTTGTTAACATCTTCAGGAAATAAAAATTTTTATTTCCTGAAGATGTTAACAAGCTGTTAACGAAATATCGAATAAAAATTATAAGAAATAATATATTATAAAAAACGACTACAAGCTTGATAAATATTACAATATATATATATATATATATATATATATATATATATATATATATATGTATATATATATATATATATATATATATATGTATATTTATACTATATATATCTACTTATATATATATATATATATATATATATATATATATATACATATATATATATATATATATATATATATATTTATATATATATATATATATATATATATTTATATATATATATATATATATATATATATATATACATATATATATATATATATATATATATATATATACATATACATATATATATATATATATATATATATTATACATATATATATATATATATATATATATATATATATATTTGTTTTTAACAGCAGCAGTTTTTAATGTATCTTAATATACCTATACTAAAATATTGAGTAATTTTTAACAGATTTTTTTCACTTTTACTTTGAGCAAAAAATAATTCTAACATGTGCAGTGCTGGTCATCTCATGCTTTTTCATTTGTGTTTAAGAATGCATTTGAAATTTTCAAGTGATGTTTTTATAAATTGTTTGGATAGTTGCTTAATTATTTCCTCAACTTCGTCCTCATCGCTATTATTTCTCCAGACTGCGTTTCAGATTCGGCGGTACATTCTTCAATAATATCTTCATCAGAAGTTATCAACTCACTATCAATGTCCAGAAGTTTAGCCAAACTTCATTGTTATCATTTAAAACATTTGCGTTGCCATCAAAATCATTTAATAATGCCCACATTGAATGTTGACCAAATCCAAACTTTGTAAAGCAGTTCGATATTGTCTGGCTATTAAAATCGATATCCCAAGCTCTTGATAAATGGTGAATGCATTCCAGTATGTTAATATCGTGTTTACAATTTTTTTCAATACGAACTATACCTTCTTTTAAAATTCTAGTTCTATAATGAACTTTCAAGCATCGAATTAAATTCTGCGTTTTTTTATTTCAAATTAAAGTAAAAAGGATCTTTATTCACAATTAGCGACTAATATTCAACTTTTGTAAGCAAAAGAGAGAAATTTTCAGAAAAAATTCAAATTACGGAAGCTATGTGCTCCTATTTTTTTTTTTCAAACTATGGAGGAATTCGAAAAAAAAACTAAAAAATAAAAATAGGAGTTTTTTTTTTAAACTATGGAGGAATTCCACCACCTGGTTAACTATCTTGTCGCGATGTGGTGGCTTAAGGGGAGGCTGTGTCTCTTACTTCAGGCCAGGCGCTGTACATACATCCGTACGTTTAGGGCCTGTCGTGAAGTAAGAAGATAAAAAGGCCTTCATAACCAAAGGTTAACCGCCCCCTTCCACCTCCCATTTCCCATAATCCTTCATCCACCCTTCCCTCCTCCCAAACATCCCTTCCCTCCCCCACTTGTAAGGTCAAGGTGATTGGTAGCTGTGCCAAGGACCTGAATGGCTAGTTAGTGGTAAAAGAAGACTAGTCGATAACAGCTCCCCTCCGGCGCCAGGACACGGGCCGGTTGTAATAAGAATTTGTCTAGTCTGCGTACGCCGTCACTGCGCAGATGGTCCATCCCCTTACTGGCCTACTCGTGGGAACAACACATGGAAAATTTAATTAAAAAAAAACAAAAAACAACCAAAACAGAAGGGAAGAAATCTCTTCAGAGGACGACATTCTTGCCTCCAGCCAGGAGACAGTAGTCGACCTCTCGGATAGTGAGGGTAAAAGACAGAGTACTCCGCTATCCGCACAACAAATGCAAACAGTGCCCCCAACACCGGTAATCGAGGCTGATAACCGGCAGAAGGGAAAACCCAAAAAAAGGAGCCAGAAAGAGCTCCTTAAAACTAGATATTCCAAGGCCGTGTTCATTCTTGACAAGATCGCCAAGAATGCGGAGAAAGGAGTCAAGTACCCACATGATGCTGAGGAGAAGGTGAGATACCAGGCCGTGGTAGAGGAATATCGTAAGTTCATGGATTCCCTACCAAGCACCTCCAGAGCGGCCTCCCAGCAAATAGCCGAAGGAAAAAGTGCAAAAAGAAACCGCTCTCAGACAGAGGGCGGCCAGGAAGCAAAAAAAAAGGAAGGTGCAGAAAACAACCTCTCCCTCAACATCATCTTCGTCGTCCACTCGAAGGCCCTTTAACGAGGTAGTTAAGGATAACCTTCTTGTGGCCTTGGCGAATTCCAAAAATGGGAAGATTCTCCCTGTAACAACGGAGTGGGGGGCTATCGAATCCAAATTGGCTGAGCTCGTAATGGACTACGTCCTCTCCAATAAGGATAAGCCGGCTCCTCCACTCCGGTGAGATACACCGGGGGTACAAAGTGATCAAGTGCTTGGACGCGTTTTCTAAGGACTTCCTCTGCGAAAGTATCGCTAAGCTTAGTGAGACTTGGGATGGGTTAAGCCTTAAACTCATCCCTGCGGAGGAAATACCGATGAGACCGCGGACAAGGATTTGGTTACCAAAACTGGGAAAGGATGGAAACAAAATGCTGGAGTGTCTGAAGCTACAGAACCACAGCATTCCAATGGATGACTGGTCAGTCATCCGCACGGAGGATCATGGCAGTAATGGCACCTGCCTAATCCTCTCCATCACGGAGTCTGGAGCGGAAGCGCTCGAAAAAGCAGGCTCTAAGCTATTTTTCGGGGTCAGGGACGCTAAGGTAAAGGTGTCCCGCCCAACTAAAGCTGAGATCGACGCTGTAGAGGCTGCGAACAACCTCCTGGGAGGGATACAGCTAGCTGAGGAATAAGCACGATTGCTCTAAAAATCGCCCAGATAAATCTGAAGCACTCGAAATGTGCAACAGATAACCTAATGATTGTCTCAGTCGAAGTGAACATTGACATTTGTATGGTGCAGGAACCATGGGTAGCAAACTCCGAGGTCAAGGGGTTCCCGAGGTACACATACAATGTACTATATGATAAAGGAAATGGTAAGCCCAGATCATGTCTAATAGCCACAAAGCACATAAAAATTTTTCTCTGTTCACAGTTTAGTACTGAGGACCTTACAGTTGCGAGGGTCGAGCTGACAGATGGAACCTGCTTCCTTATCGCATCATGCTACATGGCGCACGACAAAGCAGCCCCACCAAATGAAGTGAAAGCTCTCATGTCATCTATTGGTGCTGATGAGGACATCATACTTTGTTGTGACGCCAACGCCAGGCATACAATTTGGGGTAGCAGTGAAATCAACGACAGAGGTGAGCATATCCTTGATTTCATAAACCTTAATAAATTAACCATATGTAACTCCGGTTCCTCCCCGACTTTCATCTTTCCGAGTTCGGACAGGTTTAGTGGGTGGGAAGAGGTTCTGGATATCACTCTTGTAAATGATAGATTTAGACGTTTGGTCGATAAGTTTGGTATCCAATAAAAGATCATTGTTGGATATTCTTCGAAGTTGCGTCATTAGGCAATGAAAAGCAATGCTTCAGGAACACGAGGAGAACAGACTGGGATAGGTTTAATGGGATTCTGAAGCAAAAACTAAGAAGAGTTCCAGAGATCGAGAATACGATTGATTGACTGGAACACAATGTGGGGGCTTTTAATAAGGCTATAACGAAAGCCTTTGAAATATCTTGCCCCCTAACAAAGACTAAGAAAAGTTACCCTCCGTGGTGGAGCTCGGAACTCTCAAGGTTACGCAAGGAGGCACGCAGGGCCTTCAATTTATGCTATGAGAAGAAAGCATGGCAGCCTTACCGGGACAAGTTAGCAACGTATAAAAAAGCTATAAAAGTCGCCAAAAGAAACTCATGGGGGAATTTCTGTGAGTCAATAGATAGAACTAGGGATTCCGCAAGGCTTAGTAGGGCTCTGACCATGAACCGCACATGTCCAACCTTCGTTAAAAGGAGGGATGGGTTGTTGTGGGTTCGTGGGGTTGATTGGGTTTTAATTAAGAGCGTCTTTTTTTTATTATTTATTAACCTGGAGGGTCCCTTAGGAATCGCTGGTGTTGTTTATTTTCTTGCCTTTTCTGCTGTTTGCTATAAGCTTACAAAAATCACTCTGGTTGGTTTTGTCTTACAACTAGCTATTTATACTAAATAATTATAACTTACATATTATATTATTGCTACCTAGACAGTTTTCCTTTATAACGAATTTACATATTAATATTATTATTATTAATGCTATCTAGACTGATATTTTAGTTGTCTTGCCCAATTGCAACATCAGCATTGCACAATTTATTAAGAATGTAACATTAGCCAAGTTAATGAACTGACTAATGCTACGTTAGCAAATTAGTGCAATGGGTAGGTAGGAGGGTTGTTCACTTTGATTCACAACATCCCTCCACCCTTTGGCGAGAGAAAACATATAGCTATAGATGTTTTCTCCATAGGTGGAAAATAGAAGCAATTGGGCAAAAGTGGTTTAAACAATTAAGATCTTAACAAAAGGTATATTTTAATATAGCGACTCTCGACATCAACGGAACGCAGTATATTGGTCTTATCTTGACTCCCAGTCAGAATGGCGTAAATTTTTTTACATATCTCCTGTCTTGGTTTCTGTGTATCCTGAATCATTTGGGAGCTTGCTTCTTATTTAGGGACGACTTTGCTTGTGTCCAGTTTCACATGTAGTAAGAGCACCGTGGTATCATAACATCTTGAGGCAAATGTAGGTTGAATTGTTTGCTTTTAATTCTACGTATTTGTATCCGTCTAAGGTTCTGAACTCAATATCAATGAAACTGTTAACTTCGCGCTGCAGTCCATAATGAAACTGCTCATCATTTCATATGGTGTAGTTACGGATTCTCTTTTACTCTCTTCTCATTGTCTTCGGGTTTTTAGTTGCCTGCACTTCCAGGAATGAATTCGCTTCCATACCCTTTTAGTATTCGGTTCCCCGAACTATCTCCATTAGTATGTTGAATAAGTATGCTTAACCACTGATGTAGGCGTGCTCGGCAAGTATGAATGACATCCACGGAACCATCATCTACCTCCTTAATGTCTATGGGTAGACGACGTTCCATCTTCTGTAGTAGATTGCATATAGTTGCTAATCCTACAAGATGTCTTATTGTAATTGGGACTTGACTTCCCGAAGTAATCTGATCGTGCAGATTACTGGGAGTTCTGGTTTGGTGATCAATAATTCATGTAGTTCTGGTCCAATATCTGTCATCAATGGGTGGTATGTCCGTTATAGAGGAGTATTTCTTGGTGATGTTTTAGATCCTGCTCTTGCTGATGTGTGCTGTAGGCTAGTTTCTGTTTGAAACCCGGTATAGTATATTTAACTACCCAGCAATGTGTGGCTGCTTCCAAATGATTGATGAGTTTAGAGTTGTCGCTTCAGCTATTACTAAATTGTTGACGGCTTGAAACTCTGTATGCGCCTTGATGTGAAAGTTAGCTGATGTTGTGGTGGTTGTTGCTGTTGTCATCTGCATTTCCGTCATTCTTCTTGTTGATTGTCAATAAGCCGCGGTTGCGTTTAACTTATTCTAACTGTAGTTTTAGTGCTCTTTTTTTTATAATCTGTTTTTAATTTTTATTTTATATGCGAGTTAGCCTTAAGAAGAATAATCTTTTGATTGCTAGGCTGTGTTTGAGCACTTGATAGTCTGTGCCATTTTGTACACCTTCAAGGTTCTACCATTATATATGAACTAATTATACTGTAATTGCTGGATAACTGATACTGCAGAGGTACTCAAACACACCTCAACATACTACAGGTATTATACATATCTCTATTACTATTTTTTTTTTATTTTTTATCATTAATCTAATACCTTGTCTTGTTTTATTTTATCTTTAATATAATATAATCTAGGGATTCAATTTTAATTTAAATCAATTACTATTATCATAAACATTGTTCATAATTAATTACGTAGTATGGGTGAATAAACTCAAACATTTTTTATTTTTTTTATTTTACTGACCTAGAAATGCTTTGATAGGATCACATTACTTACAAATATTATTGTTTAAAATTTGCTAATTGTTCTTTACTCAGCGTTTTTTTTTCTCTTTTTTTTAGCGTTTATTGCAGCAACATTTGTTTATAGTATAATGTGGAACATTATTTTGCAACTACAGCGAATCAATGCCCCACATTTAAACCAAAAAAAAAAAAAAATAGAAAATACCAAACGCTGAGTTACAGGTTATTGGTCTCTTTTAAATGCTTCAGTTTATTGCCTTTTTTTATTTTTGTTTAGTTTATTATTAATATTATTATTATTTCCCTTTTTTTTATTATTATTATTTTTTGTTTTTATTATAAAATCTTCATGCTACTTTTTCCAGATTTCCCCACTATGAGGCTATAGGTGATTTGACCCATCTCCATGTCCTTTTTCATCCACTTCCCCCTTTTCCAATTTGCCTTCATTTTTTTCAATATTTCTGTGGCCCTACTAATTCCACTCTCTGTTGGACTCTGGTTGTTGTTTCTTTTTGGCCATCGCTCTAAAATCTTCCCTAAATGAGCACGTGTGATTTGACATTTGGAAATAGATATTTCCTCTGGTGGCAATTGAATCATTAACACAAAGATGATGTCAATGCTAGGAAACAGAGACACTTACAAACCCGTGAGGATGGATCCAACAACAAAGCTCCAAAGGGAAAACAACAACATTATTGCAGATCTACACAAAAGAGAATGCATTGATATCTACCAAAAGCGTAGACTACAGGGTTACTCTGCAATAGCCCCGAGAATATATGGACTTCCCAAAATACATAAGCCTGAAACGCCTCTCAGACCAATCGTATCGTCGATTAAAGTACTTTGCTATCAACTGTCGAAACACATAGGGCATATTCTTAAAAACATAATATCTGAAACGTACAACATCAAAAACTCACTGCAGTTGAAAACCCAATTGGAACAGACTACTATAGATGAAAACGAAATTTTAATATCTTTTGATGTAGTTTCACTGTTTACAAATATACCAATACACGTCGCAATAAAAACTATAATGAGTAAATGGAATATCATAAGCAATTTTACCAAAATATCTAGGACTTTGTTCTTAAAAATTCTACGTTTCTGTCTCATAGATAACAATTACTTTGTGTATGATAAAACAGTTTTAAATCAAGTTTTTGGCATGCCGATGGGCAACCCCCTCTCACCTACTATAGCCGATATCGTATTAGATGGACTTCTTGACGAAACAATTGCAGAATTAAAAAGCAAAAACATTCACATCAAATACATAGTTAAATATGTAGATGACATGTTGGCAATTATCAGCTATAAGGACAAGGACACAATACTCGGTGTTTTCAACAAATATCACCCCAAGCTTCAGTTCACAACTGAAATTGAAAAGAATGGTTGCATAAACTACCTGGACGCAACCTTACATAGGATAAAAAACAATATCGTCTTAGATTGGTACTCTAAGGAAAGTTCTTCGGGCAGAATTATCAATTTCAACGCAACACATCCAAAAAGTCAGATCGTTAATACTGCAAAGAATTTTATTCTCAGAGTCCTAAACATTAGTAATAAACAGTTCCACACTAAAAATATTAAAAAAGTCACAACAATTCTTAAACAGAACAGTTTTCCGGAGAAGTTAATAAATTCCCTAATCAATGAAACCATTGCAAATTTAGAAAACAAGACCAAAAAAATAACACCTGCTGAGGAAATCAACAAAGAAATCAAAAATTATTTTTACAGTGTATCATTTATTCCTGGTTTGACGGACAAGGAAGAAATAAAAACAGCAATTGAAAATAACAACATCAAATTTGTATACAAACCAAACACAACACTCAGCAGTATATTTACACGAATCAAAGCACCAACAGAGAAACAACAACAATGTGATTTAGTATACGAATTACAATGTAAAGGCAATGATGAAGAAGAATGCAACCTAATATATATAGGTACTACAAAAAGAAACTTGGGAACCAGAATGTCAGAACACAAAAACGATATCGCTAAACAAAAAACATCGACAGCTTTATCAGCCCATGTTATCGACAAGAAACATTCAGTGGATTTTGACAAAGTCAAAATTCTAAATAGAGAAAAGATAGAAAGGAAGAGATATACGATCGAAAGCCTACGTATACAACAAAAGATAGAAAGAACTATGAATATAAAAGAGGATACCGATAATATTAATGCCAGCTATATTGTTGCTATAAAATAAAAAATAAACTGCCATATCAACTATTGAACTTGACTCAGTGCTTGAGATATACACTGGTTGATTTTAGTTATTTTTTAAAATTGTGATCTAAACAAATTTAAAAAAATTTTTTAATTTGACTTTAATTGTTAAAAACAGAAACAATATTGTGAGTATAACTCTAACTTTAAAAGATACAATGTTTTTAAATTGTAACTGGTATGTTTTAAAATTCAAATAGACAAAAAAAAACCTGAAGAAGTCAACAAACAATTGACGAAACGTTGGGAAAAAAATGTAATAAAGGTTTTTTATTAGGCGTTAGGCCTAATTAGCTCAAAAAAATTCTTCACGTATTAAATATGTTTAATTTACAAACAAAAAGAAAAAATCCGTTTCATGTACCCCAAAAAGTTCTAATTGTCCAACCGTCTTTTACATATTTTTGGTTTTTAATACCAATTTATTTCTCCCTGATATATAAAGTGGGTATAATTCATTATAAAAATCAATAATAAAAGTAAATTAAATTATATGGTTATTTTTATGAATCAGAACATGTCGATATTCCAACCCTGAAATTGGATTTTTAATTTTTTGGTTTTTAATACCAATTTAACTCTTCCCCAAGTATAAAAAAGATTTCATTCACAAAAAACCAAAATTAGGAACTTATATGGGTACTTTTATATACTAAAATATTTCGATTTTCCAATTCTGGAACCGAAGTTTTAATATTTTAAATTTTTAATGCCAACTTAATTCTTAGAGAAGTATAAAATAGGTTTAACTTACCGAAAAAATCCAAAATTGGGAACTTATATGGTTACTTTTATGTAATAAAAAATTTCGATTTTCCAACCCTGGAACCGAATTTTTAATTTAAAAATTTTTAATGCTAATTTAATTCTTAGCGAAATATTAAATATGCTTAATTCATTGAAAAACAAAATTTAGAATGTATGTGGGTACTTTTATGTACCAAATATATTTCGATTTTCCAACACTGGAAGCGAAATTTTATTTTTTTACCAATGCAATTCTTAGTGAGGTGTAACATAGTTTTGCTTCACAAAAAAATTAACACTTTTAAACTTTTTGGTCACTTTTTGGTCCATGTACCATAAAATGTTTCATTTGTCCAACCCTGGAGTCGAAATTTTGATGTTTTAAGATTTTAATACAAATTTTAATACAAGATTTAAAAAATTAACATTTTTAAACTTTTTGGTCACTTCCATGTACCATAAAATATTTCAATTTCCCAACTCTGGAAAGGAAATTTAATTTTTTTTTTGCTTTTTTACCAATGCAACTCTTAATGAGGCATAAAATAGTTTTATTTAAGAAAAACTTAAAATATGTAACCATTTTGGTCATTTTCTACAAAATATTGCAGCTATCCAACCCTGGAATCGACATTTTTATCTTTTTAATATTTGATACCAATTTTGTTTTTCCTGAATTAAAAAATTTGTAGAAAGGAAATTTATGCAAATTTGTGGAAAGGAAATGGACAAAACAAGTTGTAAATTTGATAAACATATTTGTAATATTTTGATTCCGGATTTTACAGACATTAATTTTGCTACATATTCGCAATAATTACTGCAGTAATGTTCATTTTATAACAACAACTTCGTTTTTGTAATCTATATATATAAAAGAAAGTCGTGTTAGTTACACTATTTATAATTCAAGAACGACTTAACCGATTTGGTTGCAAATTGGTGGAAATTTAGCTTAGAGTCAGGAGATGGATATAGGACACCAAAATGGCGGACTCCCCAAAGATGTGGGCCATTCCTTTTATCCACCCCATGATATGGGTATCAAATGAGAGCGATTTTTGAAAAGGAAATATAAAACATAATAAAATTATTTTAAAAAAAATATGGTGGACGCTTCAAAATAGCGGAGCACTACCTTTTTCCATCCACGTGATATGGGTATAAAATGGAAGGGATTTTTGAGAACGAAACATAAAATATAATAAATCCTTTTACGAACAAAAGGGAGCAACACTCCCATGATATGGGTACCAAATTTAAGAAGTTTTGGAAGTGGGAACACAAAATACAATGAAATATCTATATAGAAACACTTTTTGAGACACGTCCCAAAATGGTCATACGACTACTTTTTATACACCACACGATATGGGTATCAAATTAAAAGGATTATTGAGAAGGAAATTAAGACTAAAATATAGTAACTCCAAAAAAATCTAACAGAGAGATTTCTTCTGACTTTATCGATCTGAAAAAAACTAAAAATAAAATCGATTTTGTATACGTTTTCGTTTCGCATTTTCTGTGACGATATATGACTTTCTGTATATACACATGAGCAGTCGGATCTTAAGCATTGCTTTTATAGCAAATTTTTATTTTACATGTTTTTATAATAAAGATATATGCCTTTTTCTTTAAAGCAAAAAATATTATTTAACAGCAATATTATATAAAAAGGTGTAAACGCAATTAAACCAATTTCCACCCAAATTACTCGCCGACCAATGCCGGACGGGCCTGCTAGTTATTTAAAAAAAAGAATTTTTTTATGTAATAAAATATGTAATGAAAATATACTTTTCATTTAACGGCTGATGGGGTGACCATATCAAAAAGTAGGCAACAGCAGGAAATACTATATTAAATAAAGTGTTCAAAATTAATAAAAACACATCCGAAAATATTTTAAAATTGTTACGGACTACCGTTCATGTTTTCCAAATTGCAATAAAGAAACCCTTTTTTAACTAAACAAAAACCAAAGCCATAACCAAAAAAAAAATATTTGCCACATAAAAAATTAATATGTATATAAACGTATAATTTTTTTTCTCATGTAACGCCTATACTTAAGTAAATGAAATCACTCATATAAACATATGAATAAATCCATGTTATTTCGTTTATTTTTTTTTTAATTCAGTAGATATTACGTAGAGATACGAAAAATATTTGTGAACAAAAGTTGTCCTCTGAGTTTGATCTTTAACATTTTCGGCATCAATAATAAATTTTAAAACAACGCGTTGCAACGGCCTTTTCAGTGTAGTAGTGGTATAAGATAAGAGGTTTTTAACTTTTCAAAACTGTGGTTAAAGTCTACTGAGGATTTGGTAAAGCACCAATGAAGTGCATATGGACATTGCCTGACCACCAAAAAATTAATTTCATTTAAAACAGTATTATGACAACAATATGTCAAATAGAAATTTCATAACAGTATATTAATTTTCAATATTTCGTCACTCCTTTGGGTGACTTCTTCAGGAAATTAATTATTTTTTTGGAGAAGTCACACAAAGAAGTGGCGAAATATTGAAAATTAATATATTTTTAAAATCGTTTATTCGACATATTGTCTCAATTAAATTAGTGCTTTTTGTTTGTTATATGGTCAAGTATGTCTATAAGAACCAATGAAATGTAGGCATATAGAAAATTAATATATTTTAAATAAAAATAAAGAGTTAGGTCTCTTAAAAATATTAGAGTATAATAATAATTAAAAAGAGGCCAAGAAACCAAAAGAATTTAATTTTTTATTAGGTTTGCGCAGGCTATAAAAATCATGTTAATGCCAAATGCAGTAGATATAAAGTAAGCATTTCTGGTACTGATGAAGGACCAACCAAGTATTGATCATTAGTCTGTGTTTACACCATGAAAGTCTTATTTTTAAGATTGCTAGTTTATAGACAAGAGAGGCGAGGGGAACTGAAACGAGTACACTCTATGATGTACTGTCGACAAGTGTTGCTTTCTTATTCGTAACGCACACATGCATACCCACAACTATGCATAGCATCCCTGCCAACATTTTCTATCGCGGAAGTGACGCTAAGAAGTTGAAACTCATCGTCTGCGATACCATTTTCTCATCGTAGAAGCGTCTTCCGTATTGAGAAGTTGTACCCCCCGGAAGAAACTTCAAGAAGTCCCTTCTGCGTTTCTTCAAGAAGTCACTTCTGCGTTACTTCAAGAAGTCACTTCTGCGTTACTTAAAGAAGTCACTTCCGGAAGTCGAATTTTTATTATAACAAAAGTTGTTTTATTCATAACAATAACAGATAATTCACTCATATTGACTATGTTATAATTATCAAATTAAAAAATAATTATGTAAAAACTACAATATCAATAACAAAACAAAGTCACACGTTACCACTGACCGACCACAGCAAGACAAAAATAACTAATCTCGATGATGTCGAAAACTTCTTTTTGTATTCTTTTAATTTTTTTAATTTTATTTTGCGGTCACTGCGACTTTCCCATAAGTGCATAGTGTTGTTTTTGTTTATTACATCCATAACGGCACATGTCATTTTCGGCTGGTGTTGTAAACAACAAACTATCTTCCAAATGTCGTCTGGATGACGACGACAATGTAAATTGTTATTGTGAAATTCAAGCTATCTTCCAATTAACGTCTGGAAGTGAGTAGGACGTAACGTCTTTGACGATGGACGATGAAAGAAACTTCCAAATGTTGGAACCCTGCCAACATTTTCTATCGCGGAAGTTACCCAGAAGTGACGCTAAGAAGTTGAAACTCATCTTCTGCGATACCATTTTCTCATCGTAGAAGCGTCTTCCGTATTGTGAAGTTGTACCCCCGGAAGTAACTTCAAGAAGTCTCTTCTGCGTTACTTCAAGAAGTTTCTTCTGCGTTACTTCAAGAAGTCACTTCTGGGTTACTTCAAGAAGTCACTTCCGGAAGTCGAATTTTTATCCTCAACATAATAAATGTTGTTTTATTCATTAAATTTTATTTATTAAGTTTGTAAATTAATGAAAAACAAATAATTAACAATTCGTTAGCCAAACATGCAAATATGCTAAGTCCAGTTTTACACATTTTTCAGGAGGAAGAAAAAATTTTCTAACTTTTTCTGTTTTAAATTTTTTTTTAGTCTGTAAACGCAGGAATGTTTTATTTATTACGCCGTTTAGATGCGAATAATCTCCCGATCAAATAAAAATACAAGAATGAAGTTATTTGATGTTTTTGGACTTAGCATATGTGCATTTCATGATTTTTATTTTTTTTTTGTGGACTTACCATATTTTCTTATAAAGTGGTATTATTGTTATTTTAAAGAAACAAAATTTGTTATTAATAGTTATATTTTTTTATTTTTATTAATTAGAAAGAAAACAAAAGAAATAAAAAAAAATATTGCACAAGTTGTAAATTAAAAAATTTTCAAAATAACACAAAAATAACAGTCTTTTCATTGCTGTTAACAAATGGGGTATTGTTTATAAAAAGTTATGCTGCGTACAAGGTGAACATAATGTGCTACTCATGTGGTAATTCATTATAATATTTATGGTGGTCTTTGGGTAGACTTGCTTTTAAATATTGCAGGTCTTCGTATTTTTTGGCAGTTATTTTTCTTCTTTAGGTGTATAGTCCAAGGAAGGTTGAAAAATGCATAGCTTTTACACTTTTGTCTATTTTTTGGGGTAAAGTACTCCAGTCATCCGGAAATCGGAGTTTAAAAAATACTTCGCCATTTGGAGTATATTTCATACCACGAATATCCGTCACCTTCGCATCGCCTTTTCCATGACCAGGTCGAATACTTTTAAGAAATCGAATATTTTTAAAAGTTTTAAAAAACGTATGATCCAAATACATGACATCATAGTGTTCAGATTTCTTACGGGCTAATTTGCATATTCCAATGGGACGTCAATGTTTCTGTTTTTTAAAGTACGTTCTATTGTTGAGTGAACACTGTCTGCTTCCATTTGGGTGTGACCGACTTCAAGTAATTTTTGCTCAATAATAATGCCATGTTTTACAGCACAATTAAGCAAGGCATTACTCATTACACAGTTACGGTTTCGATAGGTACAACCGTCAGGGTAAAACATTATTTTTGCTGGATTGTCATTGGCAGGGAGAATTATTCATTTTCAGCAAACATAATTTGTTTTGGAATTCTGTGTGGACTTAACATATTTGCGTTTTGTGTATTGGACTTAGCATATTTTCATACCACTGCGAAACGAAGGGGAAAAACGACTTAACAGTATTGTTTTTTTCTACATGATGTATTTTTGATTGTTCTATCATTCTGTATCAAAATCTCAATTTTTATAAAAATGGACTTAGCATATTTGCATGTTTGGCTAACGAATTATGTAAAAACTACAACAATAACAAAACAATATCACACTTTACCACAGACCGACCACAGCAAAAGACAAAAAAAAACTAATCTCGATGATGTCGAAAACTTCTTTTTTGGATTCTTTTCATTTTGTTAATTTTATTTCGCGGTCACTGCGACTTTCCCAGAAGTGCATAGTATTGTTTTTGTTTATTATATCCTTAACGGCACATGTCATTTCCGGCTGGTGTAGTAAACAAAACTATCTTCCAAACGTCGTCTGGATGATTAAAAGACGACTGCAATGTAAATTGTTATTGTGAAATTCAAACGATCTTCCAATTATCGTCTGGAAGTGAGTAAGACGTGACGCCTATGACGATGAACGATGAAAGAAACTTCCAAATGTTGGAAGGGAAGGGATACACCAGTGGTGGGCACCGTCAATGTATTGGTAAATTTTGTATGTGTTGAGCTTCAGAGCTACCCATCAAACACAAAGCCAAGCGTTTGAAGGATAATGGTATATTTATACATAATTAGTAATATTTTCTAAGTTGAGAAAAACGTTGATTACGTAATATTATTAATTAAAAATAAAACTTTTTCTAAGTAAACAGTCAAATGAAAAAAATTAAAAAAGATAGTACAATAATTTGGTACGTTTTCCATTCAAGAAAAAATAAGTAAATAAAAAAATGGTTGCTTGCTGGAGCATAACCCTGAATATTCAAACTTAATACATAAGCTTTGATATTTGTCGGCATGGAAGATCATTTTCATATGGGAAACATATTCAAAATATTTTTGATAAGATTTTACACAGGCCAAATTATAAGACTAAGTGTATTACTAAATTAAGGGAATTAGTATGGTCCGTTATTGGAGAAAAATTTTATAAAAGACATTGTATGTTATCGAAAGCATTGTTTATGGCAAAATATTTTTCGCATATCATCATGACTGAAATTTTTTGCTGGCCAAATATTCTGGAAAAAAATATAAAAAAATTTGTAAGCATCCGCCTGATATTCACTCGTCGCTGTCTCATCGACGACTAAATTAAAGAGGGTAAGAATACGTGTGAGTTTAATTTGCTGATATCAGCCACTACTGGGCATCTATGCCATACATTCAGTCAAAAATTAGACTTTCATTGTGTGAACGCCGAAGATAGTTCAAAGAAGAATATATAAGAATCTTAAAAATAAGACTTTCATGGCGTGAACACAGACTTAACAGCTCTAGAAAGACAAACAGCTGATTCACTGACAATGGATAAGTCTATTAATAGTAGCAAAAATAAACATTTTGGTTCAAACCCTCAATCAAGTTCACCGACAATAAATGCAGCACTTGAAAAAGACTTTCAGTATTTAGTTGAAGAAAATGAAGAGGGTATAAAGTCCGAATCGTTCTTACCAGGTTTTGTTAATGAAGAACCAACGCCATCAAAAGCATGTCAAAGTAACAAAAGAAAAGTTGATGGCAGAGAAGTTCTTCTGGAAAAATAAACAAGTGGAAAATCAAATAACGTATCAGGGGTCAAATTACGGCACTCGATATCGAACGAAATTTGTATATAAATTGTATGGAAATTTCGCTCGATATCGAATGCGGTAATTTGGCCAAAGAACGATTTAATCAAAATACACAGAAATAAATGAAAATCTAACTGGAATTCATAAATATTTAAGAAGAAGTTATTTATTCAGGAAGAAAGACTAAAACTTGAGAAGGAAATATTAAAAATAAAGGAGCAAAAGCTTGAGCAAATCAAAAAAAATAAATAAATAAAAAATTACCTGGAATATACAAAACTTATGCTAGAGTTAATGTCGACGTCGTCGACGGCGTCAAATATCAAAAAAAAAGTTGAATCGTATGAAATTGTATGAGAGCAGTTAATCTCAACGCGTTGCAACGCCGTAAAAGTTCAATCTATTTCAACTTTTTCGGCGTTGAAACGCCGTCAACGGCGTCGACATTAACTCTAGCATTAAAGTAGAACAGTTAGAACGAAAAAAAGTATTTTTTGAGCTAGACATGAAAAAAGTGGACACAAAGAAAAATAAGCTTATGAATATACATATATTTACTTTAAATGAATTACTTTTTCCATTTTTTTTATTTAGTGACTAAATGGATATTTAATAATATTAATTACGAAATCTTCGCATGTTATTTTTGATTTCAACTCTTATATTTTTCAACTATGTTTGGTACACTATTACTTGACGCTTCCAGTCGTATATTTTCTGTAAAAAAATCTTGAATATTAAATTCTAAGCAATGTTGTGCACAGCAAGTATTTAAAATTTGAACGGCTTTCTCGGAGGCGTAATGAAGTTCTCTAGCGGCTAAAATACATCTAAATCTCGCCTTTAATAACCCAAACTTTATTTCTACTATTGATCTCCCCTTTAAATGATTTTCATTAAAATACGCATCTGCCGAGTCTTCTGGTGCATTCCTTTCTAGAGGATATCCAGAATTACCTTAAAATATTAAAACTTTTTAGTCGTACACTTACAGCTAAACTAAAGCATATATGTATTATAAAGTAACCTTGTAGATTTATCTCCATTAAGGAATTGAGTTTTCAGAATCATTGTACAAGTTCCAGACATTAGAATCATGACTACAGTCCCCAAATCGTCCATCTATAGCTATTTTATACATTTCATGATCGCATATATAAAAAAAAAACAAATTGGCACATAATTCAACACCTGCTACGTGACTAATTTACAGCCATTGCATTTACGCTGTGCTTCAACTTCCTATTAAAATATAAATGCTTGTTTTTTATTGGTCTGATTATTTGTATGTGGGTGCCATCAACAGCTCCGATGATTTTCATCAGAAGATTCAAAAAGTATGTGCTTAGGACACAAAATTCTTTCGATGACTTCACATACTTCTGTCAAACATTTAGACACTGACTGCTGGGAGAGGCTCAGGTAACTGCTGGGAGAGGCCAATTCGGTGCTGATATCCACATTGTGCTAAGAATTTTAAGGCTACGGCTAACTTTAAGTATGAAGATATAGAAGTGGGACTTTTGCTAGGCTTAAGACCATCCTTAATACTTTTTAAGACATATATAAAAGCTTCTTTGCTCAGACGAAAATTTTTTAAAAAACAAAAAAAGACATTTGTGAATTTTTTAGATAAAATTTTCTTCCTTACCTCTTGTTGTCAAAATTCATATAATCAGATGTATCCCTTATTAATTTTCTTTGTACTCCCTCTATAACCTGATCAGAATCCTCAAACCACAAGGCAACACAAACCATTATAAGCCTTTTTTAAATTTATTTTTAAAATTTTACGATTTATTTGACTGTATTAGGCTTCAAAATTTGTAGGTAATAACTTGCCAGAACTTGTATTCACCAAGTCCTGCCAAGTTTGTTTTTGGGTTTTCCTTTTATATTTTTACTACTACCATGAACATTTTCGAACGATTTACAGAGTACGGTTTTATTTACTTTTCGAAAACAGCTTTCGAATAAATTTGATTTTTGAATTGAGTTACAGTGTAACCCTCCAGAGATAAGCATGAGTTTGCCATTATACCTCCTGGAAAAAACTTTAATGCGACTGATAGGTTGCTAGCAAATTTTAAGAAGAGATACGGTATTCGCCATCTCCGACCCGCAACTTTACGATGCAGATGAATCTGGATTATTTTAATGAAAAACTGCACCATCATGCCATTTCGAATTAGTAAATCTATTACAAATTAATCTACCAGTGCTTAGGAAAATGTATCATTGTTTTAAAAATCCGCTTAAATGCAAAATTTTTGGATTAGAAGTGAAAAAATTTTAAATTTTTTTTAGAAAATAAAACGCCATTATTTATTTAGTTTGATATCAATTTTCTTAAGTTCATGTATGAAAATGTTCGTAGGTCCGTCACTGAAAATAATTTACCACCAAAAAGATTGTCGCTGATAGATAATTGTACTGCCTATAAACAAATTGACATGTTACAATCTGATGATGGAAACATTGCAGCAATGCTTTTACCACATAGCGTCACAGCGGTTTTACAGAACACGGATCAAAATTCTATAAGATTGGTAGAGCTAGGATACCGATCTAAATTATTATGCAACATTGTCGCGCAGGAAAACGTTCCGATAGAAAATATATTAAAAGCATCAGTGTGGTATGCACTGCCTAAAAAAGTTCTTATAAAAGCATAGACTAAGATCAAAAAGTGGGATGACGATCACTTCGATAGCGAAGACAAAATTCCACTCTCTGAAGCGATAAAGTCAAAAAGTGTAATGTCAAAAGTGGGAGATATCCTTAACATTAGAACTGATGAAATTGAAAATTGGAACAACGATCAAATTTCAGCAGATAAGGATGATATCTAAGCGTGCGATAGTGAAAATGACGACTCTATTATCGAGGAAGATGCTCAACAATCTAAACCCATTTTCTAAAAAAAAAATGAAAGCATCAATACCGTGATAAAATGGTTTAAAAATAATAGAGATACAAATTTGATGGTATAACTTGTCAACATTCGTACGAAAATCGTCAGAACGTGTTACTCAAAGGAAAAAAACAAGACTCGACTAATTCTTTAAGTCACTTCATAAAAATTAATATGTACATATTTTCATCGGAGAAAAATCTTAAACGTGGTGTAAAATTTTAAGCAACAAATAAGTCAACAAATAAAAATGCAAGATTTTGAATCAATCAAAACATGTTTATTATCTTATTTACTTATTTTTGAATAAAAAAAGGTTAACGTTTTACCCCGGTATTCATAAAATTTAAAATGAGTTTGAAATATATTTTAATAAAATTTTTTCATACAAAATTTTCTTAAAAAAGATTTCAAATACGTTTTATTTTTTTATGAATATGGGGGTTAATATTTAGTTCGAAAAAGTTAACAGCCTCAGAAACATTTTGGATAACTTTTTCGAAATTCCTTTCTATATTATATATATAAAACCGGAAAATTATTTAATTTTGCATGACTCAAGTATGTAGTTGTTATGTTATTGAATTATATTTATATATATATATATATATATATATATATACATGTATATATACACATATATTTATATATATATATATATATATATATATATATATATTATATGTACTTATATGTATATATATTTATATATATACATATATATATATATATATATATATGTACACATATATATATATATATATATATATATGTATATATATATATATATATATATATATATATATATATATATATATATATATATATGTATACATATTTATATATATTTATATATATATATATATATATACACATACATATTTATGTATATGTATATATATATATATATATATATATATATATATTGTTAGGAATTTATAAGGTACGCGTATGAATTTACAATTAACACGTCTTGTAAGCATCCCCTGTAATATTATAAGCTGCGAGCGTTTTATTTAAGCTACATATTTTACTCACTTACAATAAAACAAGAACATACCTACCGCTAACGCATTTTTACATAGCTCATGCTACATATGCATTTGTGCGCACGACACTACACTTGTTTTATTATTTATTAAAACTACGTACATGTCGGTTACAAATGCATATACATACATAGGAACAAAAGTTCTCCTGAAAATCGAACAATCGATTGTCTGAGTATATAGGCATGTAACAGAAGTTTTTTTTGATGGTCGCTAAGATGACCATAAGTTAGTTGATGACAGTGTGTGAAGAAGTTGAAAACAATACGTTGGATAAGTTCGTGATAAACCCAGAAACAGAAAAAAAAGACAAGATATAAGGGAAAAAACCGTTAGAAAACTTTTAAAACAAGGAACATTAAAACTCAACCGAGATAATACAAAAATTTAACATCCTTAATTATATTATGAACCTTTAAATTAACCTGAAAGGAAAAACACCAACAATTTCAACGTAATCAATAAATATTGTTAAAAATGTAACATATTGATACAAGAACGATGTTACCTTTCCTAGTGAACTTATTTTCAATAAAACAAGGAAACTCAAATTAATTTATACTTTTAGAATAAATCATTAAAAAAATTAACAACTCGAAAAGAGACGGAAAAGTTATAAACTAAACAAATGGAATTTTACTATTTAGTGCAATATCGAAAAGATTCAATATATTTCTATATAAAAAAAATAATAACTAAAACAACAAGAAAATACAAGTTGCACTTATTCATTAAGAATATGACATCGAAAACTAACATAACCTACTGAAAATTTATTGTACCACCACTAAATAGTGAAATGTACTACCACAAAATTATTGAAAATAAATATTTGAATATGTAAAAAAAATAAAAATAGAAGAAACCGAGTTTAATTTACAAAGAAAATAAAAGAAACCATATCGCTAAGAATAATTAAACTCAACCAACGTGAACATCACATATAAGACAACGACGAGACCAACAGCTAGGATGGACAATAGGAGCATATCTCAGAGGGATACCACCTGTGCTGTTAACCATAGTAAGCGAATTAATATCAATCCTGTAGCTAACCTATAATACTTTATAGACCGTGTAGAATATATTCAAATTAAGATTTATTGTAATATAGAAAAAAAGAAAACCAAGAACATATTAAAAGAAGGATTTTGTTTTAGTTACGCTGGCCATTACTAACATGAATTGCTAGACCCTGTGAAGGGAGAAGAGAAGATACCAGTGCGTATGTATGGAGTTGAGAGTCATTAGTAACGCTCCGCCTTTCGGCACACAAGTTTATTTATTTATTTATTCAGTCTATGGACAAGAGAAGCCTTACAGACTAAGACAGTATATATAAATAGATAAATTATTAGATTACAATTAAATACAACAAAAACATAAATACTAACATAAATAAAACAATAACACAAAAAATCACAGAAATTTTTTTTTTAAATAGCAAAAAAAAAACTATTAGTTATAAAATACAGTAGGAGTTTGAGCTCTGATTTCGAGGCACTGAAGCGGTCTTGAACCTTTTTGCAAATTAAGATTAAGTTCATTGAGACGACAAAAAGCGCGAGTTAAAGTACCATTGGACGCATAATTAGTACGATGGAATGGCACGTCAAATAGCTTAGAGGTCTTGAACCCTTTTGCAAATTAAGATTAAGTTCATTAAGACGACAAAAAGCGCGAGTTAAAGTACCATTGGACGCATAATTAGTACGATGGAATGGCACGTCAAAAAGCTTAGCCGACCTGAGACTCCTAGTAGGAACATGAAAGGGGACAGAAAAAAGCAATTCAGGGCAATCAATAGAACCACTGATGATATCATGAACAAATAGGGCTGATTGAACAATTCTACGTGGTTCTAACGTACGCAAACCAATAAACAAGCATTTAGACTAATAGGGAACTGATTGCAAAAAGGTAAGGGGCGCGTTGCATATTTAACAAAAATACGTTGTAGTCTCTCAATTCGAGAAATATGAATAGCAGAAGCATATTCAACCTTAGACCTCACATAACAAGTGAAAATATGCTTAAGTGTATATGGATTGGAAAACTCCGTGCAGTTTCTTTTCAAGAAACCCAGCATTTTATAAGCTTTAGGGAGTATATACTCTATGTGAGCAGAAAACGACAAAGAATTATCAAACATCACACTTAAATCAAGTTTAGAATTCGACGTATTTAAGTTAATACCATTAACACTAAACATTGCCACATAAGGAGCCAAGGACCTGTGAAAGGAAACATGCAAGCATTTACCAATGTTCAAACTCAAATTGTTCTGCCGACACCAGTCACTAAGATTATTAAGCTCGGTTTGCATGATATAGACATCATTCACTGACTCAATTTTCATGAAGAATTTAAGATCATCAGCATATAAAAGATATCTCGATTTTAAGAAGCAGCTACCAATGTCATTAATGAACAAGGTGAATAGTAGGGGACCCAGTATGCTACCTTGAGGTACGCCTGATGTTTGCAAGTAGGTGTCAGATAAGTAACCCTCAATACCAACAGAGCAGACTCTGTCGGATAAATACGACTTGATCCATGCCAAAAAGTTGGAATGGAAGCCCATTGAGCACAACTTAGATAATAATATTGAGTGTGAAACTTTGTCAAACGCTTTCGAAAAGTCAGTATAGATCGTCTCAACCTGAGCGCCAAGCTCTAATGCATCCAGGCAGTATTCACTAAAGATAGCCAAATTCGTAACTGTAGATCTACCAGCATAAAAACCATGTTGATAAGGAGATATAAAAGACCTAGTTCGGAAAAACAATATCTTATGTATAATGTGTTCAAAAATTTTAGAAACACATGATAGCTTTGAGATTGGCCTGTAGCAAGATACATCGTCTCTCCTACCATCTTTGAAAATAGGAGAAACAGTAGCAAACTTCCATCTGCTAATAAATACGCCCTCACTTAGAGACATGTTGAAAATCTTTGTCAGAGCAGGAACAAACGATTTTGAAGATCTCTTTAAGAGATATGTACATAAACCATCACTGTCGGATTTAAAACAAACTTCAGCTTGACAAATTGCTTTGGATACGTCATCCTCCGACAAGACTAAGAATCCCAGATTTAAGCTATCAGAACCATCGAAAGCGGAAACATTGCCAGTAGAGTCTACAAAGTTAGACTTAAAATAGGATGCAAATAAGTTCACAGTCTCATCATACGATTTAGAGATTGTCCCACCAAGACGAACTGTGGAAGGAATATCTGACGACTGTCTCTTAGACTTCACAAAAGACCAAAAAGCCTTAGGGTTGCTATTACTTTCTTGTTCCTTAGACAATATGAACTGCTTCTATATAAATTTATTTAAAAAATTAAATTCTCTACGATATTGATTAAACTTCGCTTCTGAGTCAGAATCACCACTGTCAAGAAACTTTTTATGAAATTTATTACGTAGATTCTTTAGCTTTTTCAGACCCTTAGTGTACCATGGAAGTTTATAAGGTTTCAACTTTTTCACGGGAATATTGCTACGACAAATCTCAATCACTCTATTTAGGAATAGTTCATAACATTCATCAGCCGTCAACCCAACGAAAAGATTTATCCAATTTATAGACTCGAATATGGAATTCAGCACTTCGAAATTACATAAATTAAAATCGTTAAGAATAGAGTTTTGAGCAATTTTTAAGAATGTTAGATTTGAAATTTCAATAATCAGAGGTTGATGATGAACATTTGGCGGAGATATCCACAGTAAAGGAACATAAATTTCATAGTTAAGACATTCTGGAATAAATATAAGATCCAGAAAGCGATTTAATTGATTAGAAAATTTATTAAATTGGTTCAGATTAAGTGACAATAAACTGTCAATAAAATTAATTTCGTAACTGTGATTGACATTACGAGGTGATAGAAACGAGCTGTCAGAAAATTTTGACCATAGAATATGTTTTAAATTAAAATCAACTAGAACACACAGATTATCCTTCACTGTGAGATCCTCACCAAATAATAAAATATTAGAAATATGTGCATCATAAAGATAGTCCGAGCTATTAGGCGAAATATACGAGGCACATAACACCAAAGAACTGCTATCATTGGATATTGAAACTATCAGTTGGTCAAGCAGGCCATCATGATCATTAATAGTATTAATTGCCGACTTGAAACATTTTTTTACCGCAATTAAAACACCTAATGTCATACCAGTGGTCAAAGGATCTCTATCTTTACGGTACACATTAAAAAGATTGAAATCAAAAAATTCCGCATCAGCAAGATCGCTGTTCAGCCAAGTTTCAACGAGTACTATAACATCACATTCATATTGACAGGAGAAATCGTATACAGTTTTCGACTTAGTCCTCATTCCCGAAAGGTTTTGGAAGTAGACCTTAAAACAATTTCCATTAGTAGCTAGTGTTCCTGCGGAAGAGGTGTTTCCTTTCGAAAATTTACAAAAGGCCGCAATTTGATACTAGCCGGCTAAACATCGGGCTTTAAAATGACATCATAGAGGCTACTAGGGACACCAATCTTGAAGTTTACACGATTTAACGTAGATACATCAGCATAATTTTTTACCAACTTAAAACAGGACATATGAGATCTATTAATTTTAGCAGTTTTCTCCACGTAACTCAAAATTTGATCAACAGTAACCGTTGGCTTAAATGAGGAAACATGGATCCATTTCTTAAGAGATACAACATCTAAATCGTTAGACAAATTTGCGCCATAAATAACAGGACCTCTATTCTTGTTACGCATAGAAGCTCTGGCTTGTACTATTTTTTGGTTTGCAGCATTACGATAACGGGACGAGTGAGGCGGTGAGAAAGAAAGAGAAGGCTGATTACCAACATTGTTTGATGAATGACTAGCAATAGCTGTTTCAACATTGGCGATAGAGGTAACGGGAGGTAAATGTTGATCTTGAACAGGGTTGTTAGACGACAGAAAATCAACTTGAGCGACATCGCCCAATTCAGGCAACATTAAACTATTCTTTACTACCCCAGAGTACGATTGTTTATAAGATTTGGCAGCCGTTTCATCAACAACTTTTTTAATTTCATTGAGTATACTTTTATTCTCAGATATTGCGTTCAATAGGTCATTATTATTGTAGTTTCGGTGTTCATTTAACGCGCCATGCAGTTTCTTTATCTCTATTAAATTTATATCGCAAGACTTTTGGGCTTCATCCAACTTTTTTAGCCTATCACAATATCTACTTTCAATTGCTTCCAGCAATTTTTTAATATCAAATTCGCTTCGTTTCAAGGTGGCAATGAATTCGCCTTTGTATTCTGCTAAATTGCTTTTATTTTGCCTGACACTTTCCTGAATATCTCCGATTGCCAAGTCAACATTATGAAAATACTGAAGGCAGTCATCGCATAAAAAACGAATAAAACCACTGGATTCAAGCATACCACGTGAATAGTTATCAACACCGGAACACTTCTTCGCACAGTGATATACCTCTCGCAGACTCCTTCACACTTCAAACCACTTTCACCACGTATCGCTGTTTTGCCATGGTGAAATTCAGCCATAGTTGCACTTGAAAGGTTTAGAGATTGATGAAACCAATATGTTTGCTGGGAAGAGTAGAAAATGAAATATGCGAAACAGTAACTGCTGTACTATTATATATATGTAATTGTGATTGTTTGTGCACACAAAGAAGCAGTAAATATTTATCACAAATATTTATCACAAATATGTATAGCTATTTATTTCAATTATTCCACTTTTGGTCCACAATAAGAACTATTGTTGAATTGCGTTATTAATTAATATGAAAGAAGTAATTTGCATTAAAATATTTAGCAATTACTTTGATTATAAGACAAGTGTGCAACCGACCTCGGCAACGATTTCTTACGGGCAGAGCACGCTCGTAACATAGATGGCGCCCAACGAAAGGGCCTTAACATGTTTTGCCTCAAGTAGGTGATAAGGCCCATACTAAAATTAATTTGTTTTGAACCGGTCATCCTCAGACCGGTTTATTTATAGATAACAACGAAATCTTCTGATTGGTTTAAGTCATGGACTCTTCCTGTCTTTCTATCAGTCTAGATCCTTTTGCAATTCCAATCTATAATATTTCCAAATATTAGTCATCCCCGTGCATAGGATTCGCCTAAGCCTGGGCTTGGAAGGTAGTTACATTCCAGCTTCTAATTGTTATGGCATCCAATGCATGGGTGGGAAGCCCGTATTTTCTCTACAAAAAAAAATTTAATAATCATTATACTCCGGATATTACGTATTAATGAATGAAAGTTAGAACAATGGAAGATTTCGTTTGATGGCTCAGGTAGTATATCAGATTTTCTCTTTAAGGTAGACACCCTATTGGAGCGAACTCGCTGCTCAGAAGCACATTTACTTCATAGTTTCCAAATTTTCCTGAATGGTAAGGCAGAAAAGTGGTACTGGGAATTCATCAAGCAGAACCGCAACTCACGATACGGCTTTTTAAAGTATTCTCTTACTCAGGAATTCGGGGCCCAGAAAACCGACCAGGAGATTCTTATCAAAATTCACATGAGAAAACAACAAGCCAAAGAGCCATATGATGACTAGCACTCAACTGATCGACATATTGAACAATAATGTTAACAAGCAGACTAGGTTTTTGCTCTTCAACACAAATCCCACCAGTTTACATGAGCTTCTTGCAAGAAACGCCGAGAGAATTCTTCGCGAAGGAAATCTATTGACCGCTAATACTTCTGCAACTTGGCAAGTCCATGAAATAGCATTGAACCACTCCAGGAACCTGGAGTATAGTCACCCCGAAATTGACCCCCAGCTGGAGGCGTTGCAATTACCGCTTCGCAGCACTCCCCCAGACTATTATAGAATTGAATGCTGGAATTGCCTGAAACATGGTCACTCATACATATATTGCCGGGAAGACGTTAGGCATTTGTTTTGTTTTAAGTGCGGCCAGCGGGGCGTAGCAACTCCCAGATGCAATAATAACCGCTCGGAAAATCGCAGAAGAAGGGAGAAGGCCACCGGGGACCTCGTTCGTCAACTCAAGCCCCGAGTTCATAACTAATCACCCTTTTACCGCACAGAAGGAGAAGAAGCTGAACAGCATATCTTCACCCCAGCAAACTTTAATCTTATCCCCATTTCACAACCACCAGTATCGGTCCAGACGCCGGAAGATTTTGAATCGCCGCTCACGCTTCAAGCAAAGAAAGTACTTCAGGATAATGTTGGGGTCCTCTCTTTTAAGTAGTTCAGCCGATGAGCGACCTTTCGCCAAAATCAAGATTCTGGAAGAAAATTTTCTTGGCTTGCTGGATTCGGGAGCAAATGTTTCGGTGCTAGGCCGGAATAGCCTAGAGTTTACAAAACGCAATAGCATTGTCCTCAGACCGTTCCTTTCCAAAAGTTCCACCGCCAATGGATCCAAAAATAACGTTTTGGGCCATTGTAAATTGCCTGTTTCATACAAGGGGGTTACCAAAGATATTGATTTTTATATTGTGCCCACGCTAACGCAGAAAGTTTAGATTTTTGGAGAAGTTTCGCACCTGATACCCGCGGTTGAATTTCTGAATATGAACTTCCAAAGGGATGAAGGCGCATGTTTTCACCAGCTAACAGCTCAGCACGGCCCAGAGCTGGAGGCGGCAGTGTCCCAATTCCCATCTTTTGATAGGTCAGGTCCAGGCCGTACCCCTCTGTTAGAATACCATATTGACACTGGGAATTCCGATCACAATAAGTGTAAGCATTACTCTCTTTCGCCTCCACGGCAAGAAGAGGTCTATGAGGAACTCGATCGCCTGTTAGAAATCGGAGTGATAGAGGAGTCTAACTCACCGTGGTGTTTTCCAATTGTGAACGTGAGAAAGACAGGAAAAGTGCGCCTGTGCTTAGATTCCCGAAAACTCAACTTGATTAAAAAAAAGGACTCGTATCCCCTACCGCATACATCGGGCCTGATTAGCAGACTAAGTGACACACATTTTATAAGCGGTATTGACCTGAAAGATGCATTCTTCCAGCTTCCACTTACCGCATCGTCGTGAGAGAAAACAGCTTTTTCAGTACCGGGTAGACCGCTATATGAGTATCGAGTAATGCCATTCGGTCTCTGTAACGGTCCCCAGACCATGTACTGCTTAATGGACCGGTGATCCCTGCTCGCTTAAGAGAACGGGTTTTAATTTATTTAGATGACCTCCTAGTCTGCAGCGCTACTTTCGAGCACCATGTGGATCTACTAAGGCAGGTGGCAAAATGTCTGAAGGATGCTGGGCTCACCATAAACGTGTCTAAGAGCAAATTTTGCCAGGCCGAAATAAGATATCCTGGATATATCATTGGCAGCGGCTGTTTGAAGGTAGACCTTGAAAAAGTGTCAGCGATCTCTAAATTTTCGACCCCGAAGACTCCTAGACTGGTTCACCGATTCGTGGGAATGGCGAATTGGTATCGATCGTTTGTGAAAAGTTTTGCCAGCAAGGCTGGCCCCTTAACGGACTGTTTACGCAAGAAGGGGGGAAGTTTTGCTTAACGCCGGAAGCTATAGCCAGTTTTGAAGAACTGAATTTATCATACAGTGTGATGCCACTCGTATTGGAGTAGGTGGGGTGCTATACCAATTGGACAACAATAATGAAGAGAGGCCCATCTCGTTTGTATCACAGAAGCTAAATAGTGCTCAACGGAATTACTCCGTAACGGAGCTAGAGTGCCTAGCCGCAGTCATCTCTGTGAAAGGATTTAGGCCCTATATAGAGGGCCTACCTTTTGGGATAATCACCGATCATTCAAGCTTGCGGTGGTTGATGACCCAGAAGGACTTGAGCGGTAGACTAGCCCGATGGAGTCTTAAACTGCAAGGTTTTGATTTCCAGATGGAACATCGAAAGGGCGCCTTGAACGTTGTTCCCGACACGCTTTCGCGATTTGATGTCGACACCCTTTCGATTGATAGCCCTATTCCCGAAATAGATTTGGACTCGGAACAATTCGAGTGCGCCGAATACGAGGATTTGAAAAAAGAAGTGTCCTTGAATCAAGGCATGCTTCCTGATCTGCACCTGACAGGTAAACACATATTCAAGAGGGTACACTTTCGCCAAGGAACTGAACAAGGGGAAGAAAGTTTGTGGAGATTATGGCTGATAAAGGCTTTAGCAGAGGAAGCCATAAAGCTTAACCACTACGCCAGTTGCCACGGGGGCTACTTCAAAACGGTTTCACGGGTCCGTCAGAAATATTACTGGCCCCACATGGCCCGCGACATAAAAACTTACGTGCACAGTTGTGATGAGTGTAAGATCATCAAGACCCCAACCCAACTCTTCAGACCACCTATGGGTGATGCATTCGTGACCGTACGCCCGTTTCAGCGCCTTATTGCGATTTTCTAGGTCCGTATCCGGCATTCAGATCCAAAAATACTCAGCTTCTCATTGTCTTGGACCATTTTACTAAGTTCTTACTTCTCCAGCCCCTCAGAGCCGCTACTTACGTAAGCGTTATAGGCTTCCTTAAGAACTACCTATTTAACACCTTCGGGGTGCCACAGTTCATCCATAGTGATAATGGAAAACAGTTGTTATCTAACGAAATGCAAAACTTCTTCACTGGTTTCGGAATAACCCAAATTAGGACGGGGTTGCACTCGCCTAAAGCAAATGCCTCAGAGCGGGCCAACCGAGAAATAATATCGAAAATTAGACTCTTCCTTAGGGACCAGTCAGATCATGTCAATTGGGATCTGGGCGTACCCCACATTTTATCCGTTTTGCGTGGCGACTTCCACACATCCATTCAGTGCTCCGCATACTTTGCCTTGTTCGGGCAGAAAATGTGTATGCATGGATCTTCATATTCCATATTAGCTAAACTCAACATGCTAGAGGACGATACTGTGGTCAAGAGGGCAGATAAACTGGCACACCTTAGAGAAAAAATTACTCAGGACCTTGCAAGAGCCCATGAGAGGGCAGCAAAAGTTTACAACACACGTTCTAGAAATATTCAATATACAGTTGGTCAGGAAGTTTTTCGGAAAAACCGCATCCTAAGTAGTTCCAGTAAGGGTTTGAACGCCAAATTCAATCCTAAATACTTGAAATGTAGAATTCGTGCCAGGATAGCAAATGCCCTATATGATATCGAGGACTTACAAGGAAAAGTAGTTGGTAGGTATCATGCTTCTGATTTAAGACCTTAGAGGGTGGTTCTTGTCCGGCTCATCGTGGGTCGTGCCACACGTGGACCTATAACAACAACCTAAATCCTCCTTCTGTTCGTAAAGTCATCGGAGAATCGATTACAAAGCAGTTTTGTTAAGGATTTTAAGGTACGCGTATGAATCTACAATTAACACGTCTTGTAAGCATATATTATAAGCTGCGAGCGTTTTTTTTAAGCTACATATTTTACTCACTTACAATAAACCAAGCACATACTTACCGCTAACACATTTTTACATAGCTCATGCTACATATGAATTTGTGAGCACGACACTACACTTGTTTTATTATATATTAAAACTACGTACATATCGGTTACAAATGCATATAGGTACAAAAGTTATCCTGAGAATCGAATGATCGATTGTCTGAGTATATAGGCATGTAACAGAAGTTTTTTTTGATGGTCGCTAAGATGACCAGAAGTTAGTTGATGACAGTGTGTGAAGAAGTTGGAAACAATACGTTGGATAAGTTCGTGATAAACCCAGAAAAAAAAGACAAGATATAAGGAAAAAAACCCTAAGATGACTTTTAAAACAAGGAACATTAAAAGTCAACCGAGATAATATCAAAATTTAACATCCTTAATTATATTATGAACCTTTAAATAGACCTGGAAGGAAAAACACCAACAATTTCAACGTAATCAATAATTATTGTTAAATATTTAACATATTGATACAAGAACGATGTTACCTTTCCTAGTGAACTTATTTTCAATAAAACAAAGAAACTCAAATTAATTTATACTTTTAGAATAAATCATTAAAAAAATTAACAACTCGAAAAGAGACGGAATAGTTATAAACTAAACAAATGGAATTTTACTATTTAGTGCAATATCGAAAAGATTCAATATATTTCTATATAAAAAAATAATAAGAAAAACTACAAGAAAATACAAGTTACACTTATTCATTAAGAATATGACAAAGAAAACTAACATAAATATATTGTACCACCACTAAATTAGCGAAATGTACTACCACAAAATTATTGAAAATAAACATTTGAATATGTAACAAGTAAAAACGTTATATTCGACCGGGTCGAATCTTAAATACCCTCCAAATATTTAGACTTCATCACAATTCTCTTTGGAGGGTATAAAAACTGTATTTTGGCGGGGTCGCTCTGGCAAGGGCTGTGGGGGAAACATTTCACCTTTGTCATAAAACTCTAAAAATAAATGCTTGGGATAATTATATACAAAATTAAAATTTCTTTTTTTTGATAGGGTCATTTAGAGGGCAAAGGGGGAGAGGGGGTAGGGCAGAAACAGATACACATAAAACTGTAAAAATAAATGCTTGGGATGATTATACACAAAATAAAAAACAAATGTATATTTATTTTTAATAGCGTCATTTAGCGGGCAAAGGGGGAGAAGGGGCAGAAATCGGCCCCCCCCCGGTAGGGCAGAAATCGGCAGTCATAAAACTCTAAAGATAAATGCTTGGGATGATTATATACAAAATTTAAAAAAACATTTTTTTTTGGTAGGGTCATTTTGGGGGAAAAAGAGAGGGGGGGGGGTGGTAGGGCAGAAATCGGCAGTCATAAAACTCTAAAGATGAATGCTTGGGATGATTATATACAAAATTTAAAAAAACATTTTTTTTTTGGTAGGGTCATTTTGGGGGAAAAAGAGAGGGGGGGGGGGGGGTGGTAGGGCAGAAATCGGCAGTCATAAAACTCTAAAGATAAATGCTTGGGATGATTATATACAAAATTTAAAAAAAAAAAGTTTTTTGGTAGGGTCATTTAGGGGGCAAAGGAAGAGGTGGGGGGGGGGGAGGTAGGGCAGAAATCGGCAGTCATAAAACTATAAAGATAAATGCTTGGGATGATTATATATAAAATTTAAAAAAAAATTTTTTTTTGGTAGGGTCACTTAGGGGGCGAAGGGGAAGGAGGGGGTAGGGCAGAGTAGTACCAGGTTTCGTCTCAGCTTCGTCATTAAAGCTTAAAAGTGTTATTTTTAAGGAATGTAGGCTTAAGTAAAACAATTTGTTAAATTTTTATGCTATTTTTGACTATAATAACGCCCACTAAAGTGGGCGGGGTCAAAAAATATTTTTATTTTATTTAATGGCTCCAAGTTTAAGGCGTTGGACCGTATTTGACATAAAAATATATCATTTGCTTAACAAAATAACCAAAAAACTTTAAAAATTATGTTGTTTTTTCTGGGTTGGTTTAGTTCTTCTTAGGGGAACTTTTTTCCCTCTTGCCCGATTTAGCCCATCTTCGAACTTAACCTGCTCTAAGTTTTAAAATATATTTATGCCAAATTTCAAGAGTCTAGCTCTTTTCGTTTGGACTGTATCGTGATTTCCACAGACGGACGGACGGACGGACGGACATGCTCAGTTCGTCTTAGATTTCATCACTGATCAAGAATATATATACTTTATGGGGTCTGAGATGGATATTTCGATGCGTTACAAACGGAATGACAAAGTGAATATACCCTCCAAATTCTTTTTTGGAGGGTATAAAAAAAAGAAAAATAGAACAAACCGAGTTTAATTTACAATGAAAATAAAAGAAACCATATCGCTAAGAATAAATAAACTCAACCAACGTGAACAAGAATTTTAGTACCAAAAAGGGAAAATTATATATCATATACAATAAATAATAAGCCAAAAGTAAAAAGGAGAAACTTAAATACCAAAATAACCGGAATAAAACAATTACATCACATATAAGCCATCGACGAGACCAACAGCCAGGATGGACAAAAGGAGCATATCTCAGAGGGATACCACCAGTACTGTTAACCATTGTAAGCGAATTAATATCAATCCTGTAGCTAACCTATAATACTGTATAGACCGTGTAGAATATATTCAAATCAACATTTATTGTAATATAGAAGAAAAGAAAACCAAGAACATATTAAAAGAAGGATTTTGTTTTAGTTTCGCTGGGCATTACTAACATGAATTGCTAGACCCTGTGAAAGGAGAAGAGAAGATACCAGTGCGTAGGTATGGAGTTGAGGGTCATTAGTAACGGCACACAAGTGACGGGCAGATATGGAGGTTGAGTTGTTTATGTGATTTTGGAGACCAACACATACATATAGGTGAACCTATATGTGTTATTTTATCTATGCTTACGCAGCGTTTCATTCGGGTCATGAGCTTCCCCACCCTGTGCTAGCTAGCCGGGGTCACTTCTCCATTACAGCCAGAACACGCTCGTAACAATATATATATACATATATATATATATATATATATATATACATATATATATATATATATATATATATACATACATATATACGAGAGCGGATTGATATTAAAGCTACCTAGGTAGGAAAAAAAACATTTTTTTTATAACCATTTATTTTTCAACAGTCTCCTTTTAGCTCAATACACATAGTAAGACGATATACCAACTTTTTTATACCATCTGAATAATACGATTTTGGGAACCCCTCAAAATATGCGTTAGTTTCGGCAATCACTTCTTCGTTTGAGATTATTATTTTTCCTGCGAGCCATTTTTTCAAGTTTGGAAACAGGAAAAAGTCACCAGGAGCTAAATCTGGTCTATAAGGTGGATGATCAACCAATTCGAAGTGTATTTCACGTAATTTTAGCATCGTATATAATGCTGTGTGAACCGGTGCGTTGTCTTGAAGAAAGAGCACTTTTTTCTTCTTTAAATGTTGTCGTTTTTTCTTGATTGCATAAATCAATTGATCCAATAATGCACGATAATACTTTCCTGTGATTGTGGATCCTTTTTCAAGATAATCGATGAGCAATATTGCATGTGCATTCCAAAATACAATGGCCATAACCTTGCCAGTCGATTTTACTGTCTTCTCCTTCTTCGGAGCACTTCCACCAGCTTCCACGCATTGTTTCGATTGATTTTTGGTTTCAGGTGTGTAGTGGTGGACTCACGATTCATCAACAGTTATTAATCGACTCCAAAAATCAACAGGATTACGCTTTATCATGAACAAACACCGCTGTGAAGTGGTCTTTCGAACACGTTTTGTTCGACACTGAGCAAACGCGGCACCCATCTTGCCGATAGCTTTTCATATACAAATGTTCATGCAAAATGTTGAACACACGTTCATATATGTTTACCATTTCAACAATCTCACGTCACTCGGCGATCATTCATAGCGATATCGAGGATTTTCTTGATATTTTCTTCAGTAGCCACCTCTTTTGGCCTTCCTGTTGATAGTATTGTTGCAGTGCGTCTTCGGCCGCGTTTAAATTCAGCAATCCAATATATTACCATATAATCTGACGGAGCACTCACCGTAATGTTTATCGAGCTTTTCTTTTGTCTCTTTCGTCGTTTTCCCTTTCAAATAATAGTGTTTAATCACTGCACGAAATTCACTTTTTTCCATTTTTCAAGAAACACAAACACTGCAAAATAAACTAATCGATGATTTTTGGTGAAATTTTAACAGCTGACGTTTGACAGATCGCAATTTCTAAAAAAAAGTTTTTGTGTTTGTGCGGCCATTTAGCGCCAGGTAGTTTCAATATCAATTCGCCATCGTATATATGTATCGTCTGCTAAAACGCAAGCGGTTCTAACTAACAAAAATTCCAAAACCGGTTTTTTGTTTGATTCTGATGCATTGAATCAAAATACAGAACCACAAAAAAACTTAGACTTGTCGGACCAAAATTAGCGATTTTATTAACGAAAAACAAACGGCCCTATCTACAAAAGCGTTTATTTGATAAACGAAGAAACACTTAAGTGATCGTTTGTATAGGCAACATTGAAAAATTACAAAAAAACGCTGATTGATTTGACCGTTGAAAAAATTGTTTGTTAAAAGAAAATTAAATTAGCTACAGCTTAACATTTCTTTAAAAAAAAATTAAGAAATTAATCTCAAAAGTGATTTTATAAGAAATAAAGGAAAATAAGAGGGGTATAAATAAAAAGCGTCATGCGGATGAAGGGAAAGGGATATCAAAGTTTTTCTAAAGGAAACGTAAAAATTTTGCATGTCAGTCAAAGCTTTACGGAAAAAGTTCGATTCGATATTGTTATTATTTTTCGGAAGTAATTCGTAAAGAGATTTTTTATTCATTTTGGAAAATGTCATGGGGCAACAAAAAGATTTATATCCAAAGCCTCGTTGAGTGCTCGGATAGTAAACGTATTACTGTTGAAAATTCCAAACGATCAAATACTAAACATTACTTTTTAAAGCATGACACAAATTGTTTCCAAGTATGTAGAAAAATGTTTTTGTCTCCGTTGGGCTTATCAGAAAAAATGATACGACCATGGGCATGTCCCAATTCTCTTCTAATAGTTTCTGAAGAATATGATAAAAAATAAAGAACTTACGAAAATGGTTAGAAGATTTACCTAAGTTATAACCTCACTATCGTCGCAAATACACTCGAAAGGTGTATTTTGAAGCCGATTTCAAAAGTTATAATGAAATATATGATCTTTATATTGAGTCATGTAATGACAATAAAGAAAATAATGTTGAGGCTGTATCATTTCCCAATTTTATGAAACTCTTTAAATTATGCTCTATTCAAAGCACGAAATGATCAGTGTGACTTATGTTTGCATACAAGGCAAAAAACTTGTCAAAATATTGAAAATTAAAGGTCAGGATTGTGTTTATTAGTTTGCATTGACATGCAAGCAGTTAAGCTTTTGCCTCAGTAGTTCGTGTTATTACAAATTGAAGCTCCAGCTTCATAATTTTACCCTTTATAAAGTAAGCCATGAGTCCGATAATTATGTTTGGGATGAAACTGAGGGAACTCTGGTTTACCACAATTATTATTAAGCATTTAAAAAATTCTCTTGAACGGTTTCCTGAAATTAACCACATCATTATTTACTCCGATTGCTGTTTTTACGAAAACAGAAATGACATCCTCTCAAATGCTTTGCTTTCTTTACTCGCCGTCTATATTAGTCGATTTGTTTGCACATGAACATTGCGGCGGCAGAATGGCAGCACACAATTTGTTCATGTTTTTCTATGTGGGGAGTATCAGTTTATGTTCGTGTTCTGTTTTACCACAATTTCAAGTTTTTCAGCAAGTTCACTTCGTGGTTTATTGGTTTACTTACATCCCAGAATCCCAGAATATAAAGATTTTTTTGGAAAATATTGTTAAAATTATGAAAAGCTTCTATTCTTTGGTATTTTAATAGATTTTTGTTTCTTGGAAAATATTTTCGCGGTTTTTCTCACTTAAATTTTTATGGTTAAAGTAATTGTCAAAGTAAAAATGACATTTGATGGCTGACCATGGTTGTACTAACAAATGTTCTGACAACGCTGTTCAACCAAAACCAAAACATGAACAACAGTGGTCTATACTAGCTGAAACAATGTGCGGGCATGGATTTGTTCATTGGCAGAACAAATCGATGGTAAATGTAGACTGCGAGTTACATAGGGTC
>OX637532.1:86771939-86784439 GCA_951800035.1 Linnaemya tessellans
TATATATATATATATATATATATATATAGGTTAAAAGGGCTGCCGCAGTAAGCGAGCAAAACACTCGGAGGCCATCAAAAGGCCCTTTGTGATGCCCAGAGGACTATACCCTACACACTCTTATCAAGACGAAGTGGTGGTTCCTGAGAACCACACAGAACTTCTCACAAAGCCCGCCAGGGCAGCCAGCGGTGCATCCCTGAGGCAGTCAAGATCAGGAAACGAGAGCCTAGATGCCAGTCAATCGCAGGAAACGAGAGCCTAGATGTCTAAGCCTACGCTCCTGCAGGGCCGGACAGTCACAAAGGAAATGCTGTACTGACTCATCCTCCTCCTCATCGAAGCAGCTCCTGCAGCGGCCATCATGGGGAAAGCCCAAACGCTCCGACATGTGCCAGGAGTGCCAACGGCTGTTTCCCAAAAAACAGAAGTTGCCTAGTCCTAGCTCTGCTAAGCGAGGGCCATAGAGTTTTGGAGACCCTACAGGTAGTAATACTTGACCACCTGCTTGTCACCTCCTTCCTTGCCCACCTCTGAAATCTGCCCAGCAGCTCAACTGAGGGAATGTCAATGTCCCTACGCGATACTGCTTCATCCAAGGCCGAACCCGCTCTCGCGCATTCGTCCGCCATTTCATTCCCCTGAATGCCTTCATGCCCTGCAACCCAAACCACATTGACATCATGCCCCCTAAGTCTGGCCATAGATTGAATGCATGCCCGTACACATTTCGACTTTATCATCTCCGAGCCCAGGGCTCTAATTGCTGCCAGCCTATCTACACAGATGTCAATAGTTCTTGCCTCCAAATTGAGCCCATCAATCCTTAATGCTGCCTCGGTAATGGCATAAATCTCTGCTTGGAAAACTGTCGAGGTATCGGGTAGCCTGAGCGATACCGAAAGGCCGAGACCCTCGGAAATATATATATATATATATATATATATATATATATATATATATATATATATATATATATATATATATACATATTTTTTGAATGTAATGATAGCAACTATCAATAGTGGCTCCACGACAACTTCACTAGCACCACCCTGGAACAGCCTTGACATTTCAATATATATACATATACATACATATACATATATATATATATATATATATATATATATATATATATATATACATTGCGGGTATGATCCCTATCGATTTAGAAATCATGAATAGGGATAACTCTGATTTATGTATGCAAAAATGGCAAGAACGGTGGTCAACCACTGAAAAGGGAAGATGGACTTATTCATTATTACCCGACATCAGATTATGGCTGACTAGGAAACATGGTGATCTGAACTATTACCTAACACAGTTCTTGTCTGGACATGGTTGCTTTAGGTCATATCTATTTCGTTTTAAGCACGACGACTCTCCGTTCTGTCCACACTGTGGTGGGAATGTGGTTGAGGATGCTGAGCATGTCGTCTTTGTCTGCTCACGATTCAGCAACTGGAGGTCGTATTTAGAGGAAGGCTTGGGGCGTACGATCAGCCCGGAGAATATTATTCCGACCATGCTGGAATCCTTATTGAATTGGACCAGAGTGTATAGTTTTGTACAGCTTGTTCTAATAGAACTTCGCAGATTAGCACAGATTCGTAGGAGAGTTAGTACGTCTTAGGATTCGTTACCTACTGACGATTAAATATGCGCATCAGTTCCGAACCTCCTTACCTAGGAACTAAGGAGGACGTAGGAATAATACTGATAATACTACCCACCCTGATGAAATGCCAAAGCTGTCCCAGGGTGGTGCTAGTGAAGTTGTCGTGGGGCCACTATTGATAGTTGCTATCATTACGTCCATAAAAAAAAATATATATATACATATATACATATATATATATATATATATATATATATATACATACATATATATATATATATATATATATATATATATACATAAATATATATATATATATGTATGTATATATATATATATATATATACATATATATATATATATATATACATATATATATATATATATATATATATATATATATATGTATATATATATATATATATATTTATATATATATATATATATATATATATATATATATATATATATATATATCTATATATATATATATATATATATATATACATACATATATATATATATATATATATACATACATACATACATATCCATACGAAGTATGTTCGATTATCGCATTATTTTCTGTTATGTTGGTACAC
Organism: Linnaemya tessellans; assembly: GCA_951800035.1. Lineage (NCBI taxonomy): Eukaryota > Metazoa > Arthropoda > Insecta > Diptera > Tachinidae > Linnaemya > Linnaemya tessellans. The sequence goes on from OX637532.1 coordinate 86,774,166, forward strand.
ATGTCTGTTATATATGTTGGTAATATCAGCCATTTTGGATTGTCAGTTTGTTTTTGACAGTTAAAAAGGTTAGTCGTGTTTTGGTGTGTTCTTCGAGTTTTTACTATTCGAAATAATGGATCAAAGAAACTGCATTAAATTTTGTGTAACAAATGAAATTAAATGCGCATGGACATTTGAAATGTTGAATGTGGCGATTGGCGAGTCTACTATGAGCAGAACACAAGTTCAATTGTGGTATAACCGGTTTAAGGAAGGCTGAGAAGATGTCAATGACGATGCTCGTCCTGGTCGCCCGAGCACGTCAACAACCGATGAAAACATTGTAGCAGTGAAGAAAATGATTTTCGATAATCGTCGAATCACTATCAGAGAGGTTGCTGATGATATTGGCATATCGTTGGCTCATGCCAAGCAATTTTTACGGATGTTTTAGGTATGAAACGTGTGGCAGCGAAGATTGTTCCAAAATTGATAACGCACCAGCTCACACATCGATGCTTGTGCGTGAGTTTTTGGCCAAAAACAAAACCGGTATCATGCCTCAACCACCGTATTCACCAGGCTTGACCCCCACTGACTTTTTCCTCTTCCCAAAACTGAAGACACGAATGAAACAAAACCTTTTCGCTACGATTGAGGAGATAAAGAAAAATGGAAACAAGAGCTTTTGGCGATACCAAAAAGCGTGTTTCAGAAGTGTTTCGAGGATTGGAAAAAACGCTGGCATAAGTGTATTAGATCTGAGGGGGGTTACTTTGAAGGGGACAAGATAGTTATTGATGAATAAATAAATACTTTATTTTTTTATCAGACCTTTACGGTTATTTTTTGATCACACCTCGTATATATAGTATATATATATATATATATATATATATATATATATGTATATATATATATATATATATATATATATATATATATATATATATATATATATATATATATATATATATATATATGTATATATATATATATATATATATATATATATATATATATATATATATACAGTTACTCAAACAATTGACCACGTGTTTCAATATTTTACATTCAAATGCTTACAACAACAAAACTACTTATACAATCTTGCTCAGGGAGCAATTGTTTTTTTGTTTGTTTTGTTTTCTTTAAATGAGTGCATTGGAAGAGCAATCTATAAAACCGTTACGTTTCTATATTCAAATAAATGAAAAAAGTGCATGTGGTCAATTTTTTGTGTTTATTTAAAATGAAAAAATTTTCTTAAATTACATTAATTAAAATGAAAAAATTTTCTTAAATTACATTAATTAATATTTTGTATAGCCACCGTTGGCAGAAATAACAGCCTCAATTCTTCTTGGCATGCTTTCAACGAGGTTCTGGCAGACACTGGGTGGTATCTCTTCCCAAGCTCGTAGAACTTGCCCCCATAATTCGTTCAAAGAAGTTGGGACTCCCACCACACTTCTTTTTAGCTCTCCCCAGAGGTGCTCAATCGGATTGAGGTCAGGAGACTGCGGTGGCCATGACATCAGTTTATACCCGCTATCGTTAAGCCACTTTTTAGTTACTTTGGCGGTGTGTTTGGGATCATTGTCCTGTTGAAACACAATATTTGAGGACCGTACATTTAATTTTTGGCATGTGGAAGGAAGGTTCGCTGATAAAATGTCGACGTAATAATTAGCAGTCATCTTGCCAACTATTCGCTGTATAGTTCCAACACCCCCCGCCATCATAGATCCCCACACCATTACACTACCGCCTCCAAACTTCAAAGTGGGCTTAACATTTCGTGCCTCTAAAGCGCCTCCAGGTTTTCGCCAAGTCCATTCGCTTCCATCTGACCCCATCCGATTAATTTCATCCGAAAAAATCACCATCTTTCAATCCTCCATAGTCCAATTTGAGTGGGCTCGAGCGAAATCTAGACGGAGCTTTTGATGACGTTTTGAGAGAAGTGGCTTTTTAACTTTTACTCGACCTCGCAGGCCAGCAGAACGCAGTGTATTCCTTACTGTCTCCACAGAAAGGTTTAAATTATCGTACTGGATAAAATTTTTTTGAATCTGCACTGCCGTCTCCACTTTCTGCTGGCGCAAATCTCGCAAAATCCGTCGCTCCTGTTCTCCACTTAAGATTTTTTTTCGCCCATTTGAACAAATCGGAGATGGAGAGGTCATTTTTTTACGCAGTTTTATGACGACACTTTTGCTGATTTCAAGAATTGCTGCTACTGCACGACAGCTTTTACTTTCTCTTAAAAGCTGGTGAGCGCGAGTTAAATGTGTTATTTATTATTCTTCCATATAGTAAGAATAAAACACAATATTTTTATTGTTTTATGTTGTCAGCTCTTCAGAGTGACAACTTAATTTATTTAAACCGATCTTAAGACTAATTTTACAAAATATTTAAAATCTAATATAAACTAAGTAACGTCAGTATTTTTATGCTTACGTTACTGTTTAGCAAAATGTGGGAAAATATAAAAGGTGTAATTTGAGGTAAGCAACGTAAGTATTTTATGCTTACGTTGCTGTCTAGCAAAATGTGGGAATAAAACTTTAGGGTTTCCCTACACTTTGCCAGCCATTATAATTATTTTGGGTATCAGGATGTGACTCCTCCACCCTTAGTCTAAAACACTCCTGGGTTTTAGTATGTACATATGTAAGTATAAATTTTTGTAATCTTATGATAAGCCATACTTTTCCTTTATTCTTTTTAGTTCAAAATCTTCCGTTTCTGGCTTGTTTCTAATTTTAATTTTGTTTACTATAACATTCTTTCTACTTTTTATTATTACAATTAATATAATTACGATTACAAGCACAAATACTATGTTTATTCCATAGGAAATATTTTTGTGGATTTTCAATTCCTCTATTTCTTTTACATTCTCAAAGTTTCTTAGTTCTATTTGCTTAAAATTAATTGGTGTTATATTAGAAATTGAAAAGTTGTTATTCGGGTAAAAATATCTGTCCTGAAAAGCTATTCTATTATTTTTGAAGATTTGGCTGTTAATTTTCAGTTCGCAATCATAAAAGAAAAGCAAATAATTTTTATTAATTCTCAGCTTTCGATCATCACAGTCCTGTATAATTTCTAAGTCGTTGGCATTTTTTATCAAAATCATATCGTCTTCAAACGTTTCAATTTCGGTTGCATTATTATACTTAAAATTACAGTTGTTCAACAAAGTGCAGTGTTTACTATGCTTTAAATTTTTGAGATAAACATGCTCCTCATAAGTAAAAACATGGTGTTCAATTTCAATAACATAGCTATTTGGCTCATTAATTTCCATACAATGTTTATTTGGTAAAGGTGTAATCAGTTTTAGGTCAGTTTGAATGTAGCCAATTGGAATTTTTATTGCAATAATCAGAATTCCGTCTTTGTAGTTTAAAACGTCAGCTTTCATGGATTTTAATTTAAATAAGTCAATTTCGAATTTATCAATTTCTTCTGATGTTAAGATACTTGGATGAAAAATGTGATTCTTAGCAGAAGCAATGTTGTCCTGAATATGTTCGATTTTTCCTTTGAGGTAATTGAGTTTGAACATTTGGTCTGTATATAGAAGACTTTGAAATATTTCGCTCTGTCTATTATTAAAACTAGTGAAAGCATTTCTAATATTTGTTCTGTCCTCTTCTACAGCTGATTTTAAAATTTGGACCGATTCGTTAAACTGTGTGTTTATATAAATTTGCTTATTAACTGCACCTATTGTATTATGATTGTTCTCATCTATTACACTAAGATGCTCAAGGATCTCTTGACGATCATCATCATCCATAACTCCAGCCAGCCACTTATAAGCATGACCAGCGAAGTTAAACAGTCCCCTTTTTCTCCTTAGTTCCATCGGAGTGATTGATTTCAATTTAGATTTTATAATTTTTATTTCCGTTTCGATCATTTTCATGTTATCAAGGTATACATTTTTTATATTATTCTCGACCTGATTTAAAATCTGATATAATTCCTTGGTATCAACTAAGTGCAAGACTGTAATCGTTTGGTTTATCACCTCAACTTTCCCTACCTTAATTTGTGCATAACCTGCCTCCTCAGTGATTGGATTAATCTGTAGTGTTCCCTGTGTCTCAGTTGCTAGAATCATCATTACCATTACTATCAGGATCTGCAAATTTAAAAGATTTTTAATATTGACGATAAGAGCGTTTTCTAAAGTTTTTTTTTTATTGTTTTGGGACCTGTTCGTTTCTAAAACGCCTTTTGAGGTTATTAAAACGTTCAAACAAATGCTCAAAGTCAATATCGTCTTCACCATTATTAGGATTCGTTTTGTCTATACCGTCAACTTCATATTTTAAAGGCCTTTTAACGTTGGATTCATGCACATTTTGCAACCCTTTCTTAATAAACTTTGGTTGTTCTTTGTGCCTTAGGCTTTTATAATTCTTTATAAAGCCTTCTTCTCTGTTTTCTATAATGGTATGATCAATCAATTTATTTTGTACATCTAAGGGACTGCATTTTATTGCGCTATGGTAAGTACTATTGTAGAATTTTATTGCCTTAAGGATTTGAGTATTTATTGGAAGTTTTTCTTCCAAATTAAGGGCTCTGACTTTTTCTGTGACTGTATTGTTGAATCTTTCAATATCCGAATTGCCGGTATGGCTATTCGGTTTCGTAAAATGATATTGAATTCCCTCTTGATCAAGGTAGCTCCTTACATTGACGTTATTGAATTCATTGTCTAGCACAAATTTAGTAACATTGCCTTTAATGGCTAAAAATGCTCTAATTTTCCTAACCAAAGTTTGACTATTTCTGTCGAGCAAATGGAATGAAATTACGTGTTTTGAGAATTTGTCGATAAAAATTATGAATGAGTGTTTACTGTTTACGTAAGTATCGACGTGAATTATTTCATTTGTGGTGGGAGGGGTTTCAGTTATTTTGAACTTATTTTTTATTGGGTTTCTGTCATATGTAGCTGACGAACAAATGTGACAGTTATTTATTATTTTATGTATCGACAATTTCAAATGTGGATTATATATCCTATGCTTGATACTCTCGTAGGTAGCTATAATACCTGAGTGTCCACTTTCGTATTTATGGAACAACGATATCTGTTTATTGAGTTCATTATCATCCTCAATATCTCTAGCTAAATAAGAACACTTGACTAATTTAAAGTTGTTTCTGTCTGGAAATTCCGCTACCAACTTCAGTTGAACCTTGTAATATTCGTGATCATTTAATTTGGAAAATATCCCTATTTTTCCTTTAGCAACCTCCCTCCTTAAAATATTGGATATGTTATTATTTGCGATGTCGTGTCTGTCTATATAAACTCTTTTATTGCCAAAAACCGTTTCAATGTCTTTCTCTTTAATATCCACTACAATAATTTGAGTTTCCTCTTGAGAGTGTGCAGTCTCAACATCTAAAGAATCTCCAATATTGCTTGTTTCACCGCAGTCCATCAACTCCTCTGATGTATTTATCTCGTTTCTTTCGACATTGATTCTACTTAGGAAATCTGCTATATAGTTGCACTTCCCTTTTATATATTCTATCTTAAAATTATATTCGCCTAAGTCAATCAGGTATCTTTGTAGCCTAGGGCTTATATCTTTGCCTGCATATTTATTTATGAGCCACTTCAGTGGTTGATGGTCGCTTTCTAGGTCGAATTCTTTCCCATAAATGTATGGCCTAAAATATTTAAGACCCCAAACTATTGCCAACAATTCTTTATCAATTGTTGCATAGTTTGTTTCGTGTTTGTTCAACGTTCGCGAAGCATATGCTACTGGGTGACCATCTTGAGTTAAGACAGCTTCAATTGCGTTATTGCTTGCATCAGTGACGATTTTGAAACGTTTTGAAAAATTTGGGTATCTCAGTATGGGTGAACTCGTTATAAGCTCCTTAAGTTTTTCAAAAGCCACTATATAGCTAGGGTCATTCATATTAATTTTTGTGTTTTTCTGCAAAAACTTGGTCATTGGGTATGCAATTTTGGCATAGTTGTTAATAAATTTTCTATAGAAACCGGTCATTCCTAAAAAGGCCTTAATCTGTTTTTCAGTACTCGGTAGTTTCAAATTTTGTATTATTGAAATTTTGTTAGGATCTGGTTTTATACCATTAGTTGTTAATATGTGACCCAAAAACTGTGTTTCTTTCTTGAGAAAGTCACACTTGTTAATTTGTATCTTTAGCTTAGCCTTCCTTAAGGTTCTAAATATATCCTTTATATTATCGATATGTTCCACCAGAGATGAACTGAATATTAAAATGTCATCCATATACACCACACATGTCTTGTTTATGAAATTTCTTAGCACAGAGTTCATCAATCTCTGAAAGGTTGATGGTGCGTTACGAAGACCAAAAGGCATTCGAATAAATTCGTAATGCCCAAAGGGTGTAGAGAATGCCGTTTTCTTTCGATCTTCCTCCTTAAAGAGTATTTCATGGAAACCTTTTGCCAGATCCACAGTCGAAAAATATTGGGCTCTGCCTAATTTATCTAAAATACTGTTAAGGTTAGGTATAGGGTACCTGTCTTCTACTGTAAATTCATTTAGTTTGCGATAGTCTATTACTAATCGCCATTTTTTCTCTCCAGAATTATCGGCTTTTTTGGGCACAATCCATAAAGGACTATTGTATGCAGAATTGCTCTCACGAATAATGTTTTGCTTTAACATATCTTTTATTTGTTTGTTTATTTCGTCTTCATGAATTTGGGGGTATCTGTATATTTTTGAATAAAGTGGTTTGTCAATTGTAGTAACGATTTGATGTTCTATTTGGGTTGTGGCTGAAAGATTATCGCCTTCTACATAAAATAAATCTTTAAACTCAGTAAGAAGATTTTTGATTGCTCTACTTTCCTCTTCATTTAAGTGACAAAAATCAAGTTTGTCTACGATATTTGTTTTTGCAACTGGTTCCAATACACTTATATTCTCATCAAAGAAAGAACAGTACATTTCCTCAAAAAACAATTTTTTGCCTAAAATTTCTATATAACCATGTTCGTTATTTATTCTTGTCTTAAGGGGTACCAAAAAATTTTGTCCGATTATACCATCATATTTATTATTGCTGAAATTAATAATTTTCCAACTTAAGGTTCCTTGAGCAGAAAATTCCTTTGGGAAGGGAGTTACAACTTTAAATTTAATTATGTTTGTACCGTTAATCGTTCTGTATTGCACGGGTTTCATTAATTCTTCTATTTGAAAATTTTCTTTCAAAACATGAGGTTTAATAATGCTGGTTGAAGAGCCAGTATCAATTAAAAATCGTATTTTTTGTTTCCCAATAGTGAGTATCACTATCGGTAATTGGATTGGGGAGGCTGTATTAAAAAATTTACTTCTTTTTCCTCTCCATTTCCTATGTCCATATGTGTAGTTTGCTGATCTACACTCATGTGAGAATTCCTTGTCCTGTTCGAACACCTTTCGTTTATTTGATTGTTTTGAAAGTTATCTCTCTCATTATACCTATTAGTCTTATTTTGCCAATTCCCTACATTATTATTCTGACGATATCGCTCCTGTTGATTTCTTCCAAAGTTTCCACTGCTTTGTTCTTGAAAATAATTTCTTTTAGAACTACTCCTTGGCTCATATTGAGAGCTGTTTGTCACAGAATTTCTCCAACTGTTATTAGGGTTTGACTCGGACTTTTGCCGGTTGTAGTTTCGATTAAAATTTTGATGTCCGTTCGTCTTGTTCCTATAGTAATTATTGCTGAAATTTTTATTTGCCTTATGCCTACTGTCAATAGCTCTACTATCGTCTAGCAATCTAAGTTTAGTATATTTGTTTACTATGTCGTTGAATATCAAAGTTTCATCTAGATGAACTCTGAGTGGTCCATCTATTTTTTCAATTAAGATATTCACTAAGTCCCTGTCTACATTTTCTGAGCTATACAACATAGATTTATTATCATCTAGTTCATAAATTTCGCTTATTTCATTTTTTGCTAATTCGAAACAATCAAAAAGTTCTCTTAAATTACTCACTTTAATGTATCGACACCTGTTAAAAATCTCGGCATACGATGCCTTCGGTCTGGCTTGGGCCTTCAACTTTGCTTTTAATTGATCCCATGAGATGTCTCCAAGTTGCCTTATATATGTTGCGAAGTCTGCAGTGATTTTTTCGTTTATTATTATCTGGATTCCAAACTTAATTAATGCGGTGTTAGCTCCGCAAAGACCTATTAACATCTCTATGGATTTTATAAATCCATTGATGCTATGGTTGTTATTCAGTGGTCTAATTTGTCGAAACTGCTGAATTATGTCTTTCGGTTCCATTAGGAGATAATTCTGCTGATGAAGCTGCTGTTGGTGTATTTGCTGCTGCTGTTGCATTTGATGTTCTTGATGTAATTGCTGTTGTTGTTGTTGTTGTAGCTGTTCACGTTGTTGCTGCTCTTGCTGTAATTGCTGTTGCAGCTGTTCACGTTGTTGCTGCTCTTGCTGTAATTGCTGTTGTTGTTGTAAAATTTTTTGTTCTTGCAACCGCAGGACCGCCTCTAATTCAGCGATCTTTTCCTGCATTGCCCCGTCGGCTTGATGCAGATCCCTGTTTGCATCAAATCTACTCATCTTTTTTACAGTAACTTTGCCAATATTTGTTTTGTTTAATTTCTTAAAATTTTTAAGTTTCTTCTTTTTTTTTTGTATAGAATTTTTCCACTTCTTATTTGCCAACAAACAATTTTTAGTTTTGTTGATCTTTGTTGCTTTTAGTTTTAATAAATTAACAAATTGTTGTGTAAAAAAAAAATTATTCTTTCTTAAAAAAAGTTTCTTATCTCACATTAGTATATTTTCTTTTAAAGTTCTCTTTATAATTTTTGTTTATTCACTTTTATACAATTTTCTTTTTTATTCTTGAAATTAATTATTTTTATTTCAATTAATTTAATATTTATCCGAAGTTTTTCACCGACTGCGCCAGTTAAATGTGTTATTTATTATTCTTCCATATAGTAAGAATAAAACACAATATTTTTATTGTTTTATGTTGTCAGCTCTTCAGAGTGACAACTTAATTTATTTAAACCGATCTTAAGACTAATTTTACAAAATATTTAAAATCTAATATAAACTAAGTAACGTCAGTATTTTTATGCTTACGTTACTGTTTAGCAAAATGTGGGAAAATATAAAAGGTGTAACTTGAGGTAAGCAACGTAAGTATTTTATGCTTACGTTGCTGTCTAGCAAAATGTGGGAATAAAACAGTGATGTCAGCCCCATACACAATTGTGGAAGCAAAACTCACATGTACACTTACGCTCTTTTATGTTGAGAGCGTAAAATATAATTGTTTACTGAAAAACACTCTCATTCAGCGGGAAGTATCGCAAGTCCTGTTTTGAGGCCTCTAAACAGAAATAATATATTTATATAAATATATATATACAATACATATAAGAGGTTTGAAATAAGTTGGATCCACTGTATGTAGATACATCTTTCCGAAAATTTGTTAAAGTAGCTTTTAAATTAATTCATAAGTAAGAATTTTTGTAAAAATTGTTTCTCTTGTATATAAACTAACCAAATGTTCAGCTTAAAAATGGAGAAATATTTTAAAATTAAATATCTGAGCACTTGCCAATTTTCGAAACCCTTTTTTACAACTTATACAATTAGAAGATATTATTGGTAAATAAAAGGATACTCTTAGAAAAGGCCACTAGTTAGGCCTCGCAACCGCACATTTCTCCCGCTGGGAATGTAAGAGATAAGAGTGATCACACCAACACAATCACATTTGACATCACTGATTTAAAACAGTGATGTCAGCCTCATACACAATTGTGGAAGCAAAACTCACATGTACGCTTACGCTCTTTTATTTTGAGAGCGTAAAATATAACTGTTTACTGAACAACACTCTCATTCAGCGGGAAGTATCGCAATTCCTGTTTTGAGGCCTCTAAACAGAAATAATATATTTATATAAATATATATATACAATACATATAAGAGGTTTGAAATAAGTTGGATCCACTGTATGTAGGTACATCTTTTCGAAAATTTCTTAAAGTAGCTTTTAAATTAATTCATAAGTAATACTTTTTGTAAAAATTGTTTCTCTTGTATATAAACTAACCAAATGTTCAGGTTAAAAATGGAGAAATATTTTAAAATTAAATATCTGAGCACTTGGCAATTTTCGAAACTCTTTTTTACAACTTATAAAATTAGAAGATATTATTGGTAAATAAAAGGATACTCTTAGAAAAGGCCA